>PDHQ01000156.1:0-79818 GCA_003339415.1 Ophiocordyceps camponoti-saundersi (nom. inval.)
TAAATAAAAAAAAAACTTAATTTCTATATAGTATTTCTATCGCGCTATTTATTAGTATTTTTTTTATATTAAAATAGCTTACGTAAGCTGACTAAAAATTTAGTCCTTTTAGTCTTTAGTCTTTAGTCAGTTAGTCCTTATATTTAAGGACTGACTAAAGTCCTTAGGCTAACTAACTAAAGACTAACTAAAAGGTACGTACTTTTAGTCCGGACTTTTTTTAGTCAGTCCTGACTAACTAAAGACTGACTAATTTTAAACCCTAAAGATATATAAGGTTTTAACTTCTTTATACGCTTTAGCGTAATAGCTTAGTTATAATACCGCTTTACTTATTATATATAGCGAAAATATAAATACTTATATAAAGCTTTAATAACTTATTTATAATTATAATTATTATTATTATTATTATTATTATTATTATTATTATTATTATTATTATTATTATTATTATTATTATTATTATTATTATTTTTATTATTTTTATTATTTTTATTATTTTTATTATTTTTATTATTTTTATTATTTTTATTATTTTTATTATTTTTATTATTTTTATTATTTTTATTATTTTTACTTTTATTCTTATATTTATTTTTATTATTATTATTAATAAGGTTAGCGGTAAGGGCGGGGGGAGGAGAAGGAGAAGGAGCGGGAGCGGGAGCGGGAGCGGGGGCCTTAGCCCGAAACTTCTCCTATAAAATAGCTTATAAAAATCGATATTAATAGCTTCCCTTTAAAAAAAATAAGTTACCTTTTTAAACGCTAGATTAATAAATCCTATATAATAAGCCGCTAAGTAAGTTAAGGAAAAAACTTACCTTAATAAAAGAAAAAAAAAACTAATAAGGGGCTTTAAGCTAAAAGCTTCTTTATATAATAGCTTAAGAAAAACCTTATATAAATAATATATCTTTTATAATAAATATATCGCTTTTCTAAATATAAGATTAATAAGTTTTATACGATAAGCTATAAAATATATTAAGGGAAAAACTTATTTTAAAAGGAGGAGGGAGAGTAATAGAAGAAAAAAGAGAAAAAGTAATTAGAGGAGGCTAGCGCTTATACTTTTAAGTAAACTAATTTATAAAAATTAGAAAATTTTCCTTATACTTAAGGCTTTTATTATCGCTAGCGATATTATCTTTATTAATATCTTTATTATTATTTTTATCGCTTTTATTATTATTACCTTTATTATTATTTTTATTATTATTATCGTTATCTTTAACTTTAATAATATCGTTAATAGTAATAATAGCGGTAATATTTTTAGTAGCGGTAATAATAATAGCGGCGGTAGCGGTAAAAGTTTAAAGCTCTTAGTTACGCTATTTCTAAGCCTTATAAAAGTAACTAGCTAGCCGTAAAGCGGCCTTAGGGGTAACGCGCGGAGGTAAGAGTATTTTTATAAGTAAGAAAAACGTTAAAACTTTTATTCTTATAAAATAAGTAGCAGATTTCTTTACTAATAATAATAATAATAGTAATATTAATAATAATAATAATAACGATAAGGCTATAAAAGGAGGAAAAGAAAGAATATAAGGTTTAATAAGTAAGTGCTATAAAAAAGCTATAGAAAAGTAAGGCAGACTAGATAACTTAGCGGAAAAACTTTTTTACCTAAATATACCGTATATTACTAAATAGATCCCGCGCTTATAAGAGAGGGAAGGGACCTTATATTAAGGTCTAGCCTTTATATTATATTTAAGTTATTAACTTAAATATTAAACTTATAAATTAGCTTTACGATTAAATAATAAGGCTACTATTATCCGGCTTAGAAGCTTATAGTAGAAGGATTAAACGGAACGGAATAGGAAGGACTATTAAACGGGGAGGTAAATAAGCTTTAAAAGAAAAAGCGATATATATAGCTATTTAGCACGCTAGAGTGCAGCTTCCTTAGAAGCTCACTATATATAATTATTATTATATATAGCTTAGCAAATAAGTATCCCTTTAACTAGTCCCTTAATATATAAAAGCTAAAGGAATTATATTATATATATAAGCTATATATTTAAGTTACTTTTTTTAAAGAAATAAGATTTCTTATTTTATATATATATAGCTAGCTAAACTTAATATTATAATTATAACTAGGTTAGGGTTATTATTATTATTAGAATTTATATTAGGGGCTAGAATAGCTTTTAGGACTATTATATATAAGGAGGGGGGAAAAACCGGGCAGGGCCTAGGGGAAAACCCCCTACTTATAAAGTAGGAGCCTAATAGGGCAGGGTTAGTAAGTAGGAAAAAGCGCTATTATAAGCCTTACTTAGGCCTATAAGGCTATAATAAAATAATAAACTAATATAAGGCTTAGGGGGGTATCTTATAAAAATAAGTAAGTTATGTAAAAGTATATATTAAGGTTAGCTAGAGGGCTATAAATTAGTAAATAAGTAGGGTAATATATACCTTATTATTAAAATATAAATAAATAAAAGCTAGGTAATATATAGCTTCTTTCCCTTTTCTTTCCCTTATAAGCACGCTTATAGTTCTAAATAATTATTATAAATAACTTAATATACGCTGCTATATAGTCTCTTACTAGTTTAAAACTTAACTAATATTATTATAATAAAGAAGGTAAAAATCTAAGAAAAGAACCTAGTCCCCTATAATATATATATAAGATATATTATATAAAAGCGCTTACGCTAAGAGTATTCTAGCTATTAAGTATAGCGGAGTAAGTATACTTTTTATCTAAAGTTTAGTAAAAATATAAGGGTTAATAGCGTATAAATCTTATAGCCTAAGTATATATTATTTATATAAAATTAAATATAAGCTATATAATAGTAAATACTTTTTAAATTATAAGTAATTATAAAAAGCTAATAAGCTAAAAATATATATGTTACTAATAATAAATATAGCTAAGCTTTATTATATATAGCGTAAAAAATGTTAAGGGACTAGTTAAAGGGGTGCTTATTTACTAAGCTATATATAATAATAATTACGTATAGAGAGCTTCTAAGGAAGCCGCACTCTAGCGTGCTAAATAGCTATATACACCGCTCTTTCCTTTAGAGCCTATTTGCCTTCCTATTTAACTATCCTTCCCGTTCTATTCTATTTAATCTTTCCGCTATAAGCCTCTAAGCTAGATAGCGGCAGCCTTATTATTTAATCGTGAGGCTAATCCGTAAGTTTAATATTTAGGTTTATAACCCGAATATAATATAAGGGCTAGACCTTAATATAAGGTCCCTTCCCTCTCCCGTAAGTGCGGGATCTATTATATAGTATACGGTAAGGTTAGGCAAAAGATTTTCCGCTAGCCCGCCCTACTTTTCTATAGCTTTTATAGCGCCTGCCTATTAAACCTTTTATTCCTTCCTTTCTTCTTTCTATAGCCTTATTATTATTATTATTATTATTATTATTAATATTATTATTATTATCGTTATTAGTAAGGAAATCCGCTGCCCGTTCTACGAGTTTAATTATACTAACGTTTTTCCTACTAATAGGGATATCTTAGCCTAGCGAGTATAATAGTTATCTTTAAGATATCGCCGCCGCCGCTAGCGCCGCCGCTAACTCTGCCGCTACCGCTATCGCCGATAAAGATAATAAGAACGATAAGGGCGATAACGGTAACGAAAAAGTTAACGAAGAAGTTAACGAAGATAATATCGCTAGCGATAATAGAGGCCTCGAATATAAGGAAAATTTTCTAACTTTCGTAGAATAGTTTATTCGAGGATATTAGCCTCTTATAGCGGCCTTTTCTTCTTCTTCTATTATTCCTCCTTCTCCTCTTAAAATAAGTCTCTCCCTTAATATATTCTATAGCTCGCTATATAAAACTTATTAATCTTATATTTAAAAGGGCGATTTATCTATTATAAGGGACGCGTTACTTATAATATTTTTCTTAGGTTATTATATAGAGAAGCTCTCGGCCTTAGGCCCCTTATTAGCTTTCCCCGTCTCCTCCTCCTATTACGGTAAGTTTTTATCTAGCTAAATTAGCGGCTTTTTACTAATATTATATTTTCCGTAGCCTATCTCGCGGAAGAAGATATCCCGGGCTAAGACTCCCGTCCTCGCCGCTATAGCCGTTGCCGCCCCCGCTCCCGCTTCCTCTCCTTCTCCTCCTCCTACCCCCGCTACCGGCCCTGTTAATAACGAAGATAATAACGAAGGCGAGGATAAGGAAGATAATAATAATAATAAGGGGGCTTTTCGAAAATATCTATATCTTCGCTATATTAAGTAGGGATATAAGTATTATAACTAGGCTATAATATTAAGGTATACGGGGAAGTAAAAACCCCGTATATCTTATATAGAATATATATTTTTATACTAAACTTATACGCTAGCCTTTTAGCTTCTAGTTTTAGCTTATATAGCGTAGTATACTACCGCTAATATTAAGGATCTACCGATAATAATAAAGGCTAATAAAGCGCTTTAGGCAGCGATTATAGCGGCTTAGGCCTTAACGATATTAGCTAAGCTTAAGCTTATATATAGCGATACTCCTCTTATCGTATAGTTTATATTCCTAATCTCGCTATATAGAACGCGGAAAGCTAATTTATTTTAGCTAAGGAGTATATTAACGCTATCCTTAATATTACCCCCCCCCGTAAGCTTTCGGGCTCCGGGGGGTTAGCTAATATTTTAATATTAAAGGAAAGGGTTATTATTTTAGAGCGTAACGCCGCTACTACCGCCGCCGCCGTACCCGTCGCCGCCGCCGCTAAACTAATAACCTTAACGCTATCGCGCTGCCGCCGTTACCCGGCTAAGGAGTCGTCGTCTACGAAGAAGTAGCGCCGCTAAATATTATAAAAGGGGGGGGGGGGGGGTATATTTTCCGCGCCCGTTAGTGCGCCTTTTAATATAATCCCGCTACTAGCTATTTTACCGTACGTTTCCTAATAACCTACCTATTATTATATATAGCTAGTTTATATAAAGCCTTAAAGCGATTAAGAGCGGCGGTGCCCTTAAGTTTTATTAGAGGTTCCTATATCGGGTTTTAATAACCCTTTTATTTAACGAAGACCTCCCGTCTCCTACCTTTACCTACCTTCTTCTATCTAGCCGAGACGATTTTTTTAACTTCCTATTCTTCCTCCCCGTTAATTAATATTATAAGAGGCTATAAATTAGTAACTTCTTATCTAAGTAAGGGGTCTAAAGCTGCCCTCTTAAGTAAATCTATACTAAAGCGATTATAAGCTTCTATTAGTAATCTTATAAGTTTAATAAGGGAAAGGTTAATAACCCGCGCTACCGTAAACTTAGCGTTTTTCTAATTAAGCTTCTTTTTAAGCCTTATACTAGGGAAATTATATAAATTAAGCTAAACTTTATTGCTAACTTTAAAACGCTTAGCCGCTTATTAATTCTTATTAGCTTAAAACTCCTAAGTTTATAAAGATAAAATATCGGCAGCCTAATATAGGTTTATTACTTATTATAATTATCTTACGAATTCCTTAGCCTAGCCCTTAAGATTCCTTATTAATAATTACGGAGTATTTAGGTTTAATAGTACTATCGTTAGAGCTTAAAACTTATAGGTTACGAAGAATAGCATTATTCTTATAGCTAAGTAAACTTTACTATTTAGCGTAAGCTAGGCTATAGGAAGCTATTTATCCTAGTTATCTTAATTATAAGAGACTACCGCTTAGAGGTAAGCTTATATATCTTAATAAACCCTCTTATATCTTTTATTAGTTTATAAATAGTAAGCTATACTAAATATTTAATTAATCCCGTAAAATTAGTAAAGATAGCTTTAAAATTCGCTTATTTAATTAGTTCCTCTATTACTTATAATAGTACTTAGCTATTAGTAAAACCGTATAAAATATTAGAGAAACCGCTTTATATAGAGCGGAGCGTTTATTAAAGGTATTAGCTTAAGTAAAATCTCTTTACTAAGGCGGTCTTTAATTACCTATAAGTGCCTATTTCCGCGTTTTATAAGCGGGAAATCCGTTATAAAATCTATTTATATATATCGGTAAAATTAATCTAAAGTAAGTAATAACTTAAGGAGAGTAGCCCGATATTATTTCTAAGCTTTAATCCTATTATAGATATCGTAGTTCCTAAGGAATTAACGAATATATTATTATTAAAGCGGCTAGAAGAAGTTATAGGTTATAAGGGCTACTATACCTTCCCTCTTAAAATAACTAACTAAGGCTAAGTTATAAATTATTTAGATAAGACGATTCCGTAATATATTAAGCGGGGAGGCTAGTGCCTTCTTAAAGTCCTCCGTTATAGTAACTAGGGCTCCTAGGACCTAAAGCTTATTACGGAAATATAGTCTTCCTTTAGCGTTAATATAGTAATCCGTAATTTAAACTTTAAGTTATAGCTTTAAAAGTAATAAGCGGTCTCCCCTTATTATAGCTTAGTATATTTCCTAGAAAACCGAGTCTTATAATACTATCCTATTCTAAAGTTCCTAAAGCTTATTATTAGAGAAGACTCGAGTTTCTAATAAAATATTATCCCGTAAATTTATAGCGTTTTCCGCAGCTATACTTACGTCTTATTATCTATCTTCGCCTTCCTCTTCTTTTAGGATATTAGCAAGGTCTCCTAAAATATCGATTACTATTACTTATAGGTAGAATTATAGGGCTTTTTTAGGAATTATCTATATAAAGCGGGCGTCTTCCTCCTCCGTAGTTAAGGGTTTATTCTAATCCCTATAGGAAAGGGTATTTAAAATTATAGCTTATTTACTAAGTTAATAACGGATCTTAAAGTTAAATTATAATAGGTACTCCGCCTAACGCGCTTATCGTTTTAATAAGTGCTAGTAAGTTATAAAATACTTTAAGTTTTTATAATTAATAATAATATCGAAGCTATTATAATTATATAGTTTAGCGTACTACTATTCTAAATATCTAATAATCGCTAATATCTCTTTATTATATATAAGATAGTTACGTTCGGCTATATTTATTTTTACGGAAAAGAACGCTACCGGTTATTTCTATCTATCTCGTTCCTAGTAAAGATAACCTCTTATAGCGTAAGCGCTAATATCTACTTCTAAAAACGTAAAGTCCCCGAAATTCTATTCTACTAGTAAAGGGGCCCTTATAAATAGATTCTTAACTTCTTAAAAAGCTTATTCCTAATCGGGGCCCTAAACGAACTTAACCCCTTTCTTCGTTAAGTTTATTAATAGTTCTACTACCCCGGTAAAATCTATAATAAAGAGACGGTAAAAGTTAGTAAAACCTAAGAATCTACGAAGGCCCTTAAGGGAAATTAGCGTAGCCTAATTAATAATTATCTTAATCTTTTCCGGGTTTGCCTAAAGCTTAACTCCCGCTAGTATTATAAACCCTAAGTATTTTACCTTCTTAACTACGAATTTATACTTATCCGGGTTTAAATAAAGCTTATACTCCTAAAGTTTATAGAGAACTAAGCGTATTTTATAAAAATAGTCCTCCTTAGTGCTATTTAAGTAAATAATAATATCGTTAATATAGGCCGAGTAAAACTTATCGAGATACGGCTAAAAGATACTATTAATATATTTTTAGAAGGTAATAGGAGCCCCTATAAGTCCGAATAGGGTAATTATCTATTTAAAAAAGCTATATCGGGTCTAAAACGCTATTTTTTATTCTTCTCCTTTAGTAATCTATACCTTATAAAAGGCTTATACGATATCTAGCTTTATAAGCTATTAAAACTTAGCTAATAACCGAAGGGTATTACCGAGTAAAAGGAGTAGGTATCTATCTAAAACTATAATTATATTTAATATATAGAAATCTATATAAAATTATAATCCTCCCTTAGGTTTCCTTATAAAAAGGACTAGGGTACCCGCGGGCAAGCTACTAAGTTAGATAAAGCTTTTTTAGAGGAGGTCTCATAATATCTTTTTAAGGATAAGTAATTCCTCCCTTAATATATTATAAAAAGGGCTAAATAGGATCTAAGGTTTTTTACTATCTATTTCTTTCTTAAGCGGTATATAGTAATCTATACTTTTTTTATATAAGTTTAACTTATCCGCTTCCTATTTACGGAAAAGGGGAAGTATATCGTAGAATTCTATTAGGATCCGTTCTCGTAATTAGTTATCTATTAAGGGAATCTTATCTCGTAACGCCTTTTTTATATTTTTAACTCTTATTACTCGGATCTCTAAGTATTCGGTAGGGTTTTTCTTCTAATAGCGTAGTTCCTTCTACCTCCTCCTTACTTCTCCGATAAAAGTTAAGCTATAAAGGTATACCGCGTTCGAGATCTCCTTTATTAGTTAAAAGTAAATATTAGTAACCCGTACTTATTACTACGAATCTCCGTGCTATACTTATTCTTTATAAGGGACTAAGTAGAACTTTATATATTATAGCTAAGGCTTATTAAGGATAATTAGGAAATCGAGATTTAATACTACGTATACTATAGTTAATTAACTAAAGCTATTTATCTTAAGCGAGAGCTAGGCGATATTTAATACCTTTAGTTTACTTATTATTACCCCTTTTACTTATTAAGCTAGGATTCTTTCTATTAGTATTCGTAAGTCTTATATTAGCTATAGGTATATAGTAGAATAGCTTTCGTAGCCTTTATTAACTAATATATTTACTAGTTCTAAGTTATTTAAGATTACGGGAATCTTAGTAAATAAGGCTTATAGTTTAGAATAGAGGATATCTTTCTTTTCCTCTATCTATATTACCTTATCCTCCGGGACGCTACGATATCCCGAAGCTATTTTTTTCCTTAGTTATTATCGGAATTATATTCCTTAATCTAAAGTAAGATTTCCGTATAATTAATATAGGTTTCTCCTAAAGCCTTTTACTATAGCTTTTATAAAGGTTAGAAATTATAATTATATATAAGGTATATATTTATTCCGTACTTAATATAAAAACTTAATATTTTATATTATTCTAGTATTAATTTTTCTATTTACTTAGCTTAAAAAGTATTTTATAATACTTAAGTAGGAGTCTTATTATAACCGCCGTCTTTTCCTTTTAGCTTCTTTTTCTTCTTATCTCCTATTATATTTATTAGAATATCCCTATCTATATCTTTTCCTATGCCTAAGTTTACGGGAACGCCCTTAGCGCTTTCTAAGTATTTATTCGGGTTAGGTTAGTATTTTTTAGCCGCCCTAAGAAAGCGTAAGGTTTATTTAAAGGACTAAGTAAAACCTTATAAGCGATTAATAAATAGAGAGTATTCGTAAAATATATCGATAATAACTAGAAAATCTCGAAATATTAGGGAAAAGGCCCCGTATAGCTAAGTTAGTTTTACGAAATTATCCTAACTTATAAATCTAATAGCGGTTATTAGGACCTCTTCGAACTTAGGAATAAAGTTACTAAATATCTATCTATTACGGTAAACTAAAGTCCGGAGCCTATTTTAAGCCCTTTTTTATTCCTAAATATTACTAAAAGTTCGATAAAGGTAGTTAAAAAAGTCTTTTAAGTATCTCTTTTTACTAAGGCTATTAGATTACTAAAAAGCTAATACTTTCCGTATTTTATCCTCGGGAAAGTAATTTAGGATCTATATCTAAATATAATCTATATTACTAGCTTTACCTTAAAGCTTATCGATATTATATTAGTAAATTAGCTAGCTTATAAAGAAATAAAAAGAATCTAGCGATCTATCTTACTTAGGCTAAGGTTTTTTCGATCTTACGAGGGCTACGTTGATCTAAGCTTAGTTAGGCGTAGCTTTAATAAAAGTTAGTTTAACGGGGTCTATTCGTAATATTTCCTTAAAAGCGTCCGCACGCGCGGCTACGAGTTACTCTACGTATTCCGCTTCCTTTATCGCGAGAAAGGTTACGGCTTATTATTAGATAGTAAACTATACTTTTTATAATATAGCTTTTTACTCCGCTTCCTTATCTATAAGAAAGGTATTAGCTTATTCCTTAAAATATTATTTTACGTATTTTAAGATTTACTAATAACGTTCCTCCCTATTTTTTATTATATATTATATTACTTATATTTATTATTCTAACTATTAAACTTATAGCTCTCGCTACGAGGGTTATTAATATCCGCTAAGGCTAGCCTAAGATTACTAAAGCCCTTCTATTTAGTCTTATAAGTTAGCTATTCTAATTTAATCTAATCTAATTAATCTATTAATATTAAAGATAAGGGTAGAAGTTTATAAGAAAAAGATACGTAATTCTATTAAGGGATTAGTTAAAGGGGTGCTTATTTGCTAGGCTATATATAATAATAATTACGTATAGAGAGCTTCTAAGGAAGCCGCACTTTAGCGTGCTAAATAGCTATATATACCGCTCTTTCCTTTAGAGCTTATTTACCTTCCCGTTTAACTATCTTTCCCGTTCCGTTCTATTTAATCCTTCCGCTATAGGCCTCTAGGCCAGATAGCGGTAGCCTTATCGTTTAATCGTAAGGCTAATCCGTAAGTCTAATATTTAGGTTTATAACCCGAATATAATATAAGGGCTAGACCTTAATAAAAAATATATAAAGTAAGAGAAATAAAGTAATATTAAGGCGCTATTAGTAAGGGTTAAGCGCGCTATTTAAGATAAAGACTAGTTATCCGCTTATAAGAATATATATAATACTAAGTAGGCTCTAACTAAGGCCGCCTTTATTCCTATTAATATAAATAAGGTATTAGGAGTTTTTAAATTAATATATAATACTTTTAAGCGTATTAAAATAGCCTTTAATAATATCTTAGCTAGTATTATTAATATAAGTAAGAAGCTAGGCGTAATAGCGGCGGGTATAATTAAAGCTATTAATAAGTTAAAGTACTTAGTAATTAAATTAGATATTTACGCTAGAAAGAAAGCGATTTTAGCTATAGCTATTAAAAAGGCTTAAGTAAAGATAAAGTAAAGAAAATAGTAATTAGATAAGGTAAGGAGGGAAAAGTATCTATAAGCAATATAATAATAAAAAAGTTTAGTAAATAAGAGTATAGTAAGTTTAAACTTATAATAAGTTTAGCAAGGACGCGTATAAGGTCCTAGCAAGGTTAAATTAATAAAAGTTAATATAATATAATATTTATTTTATAATAGCGAGTGTAAAAATATAATTATTAAGCTAAAGTTATAAGAAGGACTTAAAGTAGAAATATTATAATAGTTTATCTTTTTAAATAATAAGATTAAGGTATTATAAAAAGAGGTAATATATATTTTATAGCTTAGTGCTATATTAGTAGTTTAAGGTAATTATATTAAAAACTTAGTAGGAGAAGAGAAACTCTTATAGCTTAATTTTACTTATATATAGCTAGGTAATTATAATATTAATATATTTTAAGAGATTATAATATATTATAATAATTATAAGCTAGTTTAGGCGCGGGGGGAAATTAGTAGGGAAAAGGGTAGTTCTAAAGTAAGCTTATTTAAAGCGGTTTTTTTACTATTTCTATTAGTATATCTAATTTCTATAAAAAAGGCGCTAGGTAATTTTCTTATTAAAGGTATTATATAAAGCTTAAGCTTATATTATTATCTACCTTAATTTTTCCTAAAATAAAAACTTAGTTTTATTATATTAAGTTAAGCGGTATATAGGGAATCTTATAAGAAACTTTAAAATAAACCTAAACGCGTATTAAATTAAGTTTAATATACTTACTTTTTTAAGCTAGTAAAAAGTATTAGCTTTTCTCTTATTTTTATAAAAGTTAATTAAAGGGGTTTAAAACTTAGCTTCTAAGTAATAAACCGGGGTTACTTTAAAAGCGCTAAGGATAATATATAGGTATTATAACTAAGCGGGGCTTAGAATTTTAATAAAGCTTAAGGGGTTCCTAGCTTTTAAAATAGTTATATAAAAAGTAATAAAGGCTTAAGATATTAAAAATTATATAACTTTTATATATAATTCTCTAGCTTAAAGGAGGGTATAACTTTAAGTAAATATAGTTAAGGTAATAAGGGTAGGATTTTATCTAAAAAGCTTATTATATATAGTTTAAATATATACTTTTTAATATAGTTATCTATAAACTTAAACGCTTAATAGGCGCGCCTTAAAGATAAGGTAAATTTTATATATATTTAGCTTAACTATATATTATTCTAAGTAATATTTTTTAGAAAAATATATTAGTTCGCTTTTATTTAGCTTAAAAGCTATATTATAATCTTAAGCTTACTCTTTATAAATACGCTACGCTAACTAAAGATATCTTATAATTATAATAATATCTAGCCTAATACTAAGAAAGTTTATATTATTAGTAAACTTAATAATTTCTAGCTTAGGTTTATATTTTAATTATTAGCAAAGCGGCGTTATATAAAGAATAAAAAGTGTAATAAAAAGCGGGGAGCTTTAAGGGATTTTAGTTTAAAATAGGAAAAGTACTAAAGTTAATTTATTAAAGCGTAAATATAAGAAATAATAGCTAAAATAGCTTTATAAGATAGTTTAAATCTAAGTAAAGTACCTTATATATATAAGCTTATAAAGTAATATATTATAATAAATAATATTAAAAGCTTTTTTTATATTAAGTTATAAGAAAAAAGTAACCCCTTTCTTAGCTTAAATAGCTTAAATAAGTTTTATAATTATAAAAATAGCTAGTTTTATTAACTTATTTTATCTATTACTTATTTAGCTATTAGGGAGGAGTTAGTATAGTTTAGCGGCGTTAGATAACTACTTATTTATAATTAACTTAAATATTTTACTAAAGTAATATAAGAGGGAGATTAGCTTATAGCTACTAGCTTACTAGTAAATTTCCGGCTTTTTACCTTACTTATATAATATAATTATAATAATAGTATAAAGTTAACTTAGAAAATAGCTAAGTTAAAAGTAAGCGTAAAAAGTATAAGTAAGCTATATATAAAAAATTAGGTAATATATCTTAAGGAAGCTAGTTAGGATTTAGTTTAACTTAGTTACTTTTTATAATAATATAGCGCGGAGGGTAGCCTGAATATTATCTATAATAATATATTATTTTATAAAAAAGCTAAGTTTAAGCATTTTATTATTTATAAGGGGGAGGTTAAGGATAGGGGGAAAAAACTTATCTGCTAAAATATAAGCTTTATTTTTAAAAAACGCGGCTTTTCCCTTACCTAAGTCTTATAAAGCTAGAAAGTAAATAAGCTTAGCTAGTAATCTATTATAAAGCCGCGCTTAGCGCTTTATATATTAAAACTAACCGGGGTTATTATTAATAAAATATAAGAAAGAACGCTAATTAGCTTAATAAAAATAAGTAATTACTTTTTTCTAAATATAAGCAGATTCTTATAATTATAGCTAGTAATATTTAAATAAGGAATTATAATAATAATACTTAGCTTATTTAGCGTCCCTAATAGTGTAAGTAATTACTAAAGTAAACTAAGTTTACTTTTTCTTAAATATTAAAATATAAAAAAGTATAGTGTTTTAGATAATTTATTATAATTTATTATAAAAGTAGTTAAGGGTAGCGTTAATCTAATTAATAGTTTTAATAGCGGTAAAGATAAAAATCTAAGTAAGGGATTTTCTTATAATAAGGTTTAGATTAGCTTATTTTTATTATAGCTTAAGCGCGGGGGGGTTAATATCTTATATACTAATTATAAGTATTTATAAAATATAGTTAGATTTTATAAAGTTAAGGTTTAGTTCTATATATATAGTATAAGACTTAGCTATAGCTTAGAATAGATTTAATATATTATCTTAATAACTATAAAACATTTTAATATATTTACTTTTAAGAATAAGAAATAAGAGGTTAAGTTTAAAAGTCTTTTAAATAAGCTAATTAACGTTATCGAAGTATTATTTATAGCTATCTTATTAATCTAAAACGCTATAGCGCTTATAAATATATATAGCTGCTTATTTGCTATAAAAAATAAGTTTATAAAGTAAGGTTTTAAAAAGGGGTAAACTAGCTTCTAAGCGGTATACTATTTCTTATAAAATAATAATATTATAATTATATATATTTTAAAAAGCTAGTTATACTAGCTTAGGTTACTTATTAATATTTTAAAAGAGGATTTTTAGATATATAAGGAGGAGTTAAAGGTAATAATAGTTATATTCTCGCTATTTTTATATAAAGCCTTAATAGCGGCTCTAGTTTAAATTCTAATAAAAGCTAGTATAGTTAAAGGTTTAATATTAGTCTTAATAAAGCTATCTATTTAATATAGTATAAAGGTAAGTTTATTAATATTTACTATATTTAAAGTTTACTTAGGAGGTAGTTAGCTTAAGTTTAGTAAAAATATACTTTTTTACGCTTAATCTAACGCCTTATAGCTTTTAATATATCTTTACTAACTAATATCTTAAAAGATAGCTTCGGCTAAAAGCTACTTATAAATTTATAATACTTTCTACTAGCGATAAATTATTATAAAAACTTAGGGATTAATTCTTAAGTAAATTATATATAAAAAGGTATTATTAACTATATACTAAGTTTAGTAAATTATATAAGTTATTATTTATAATAAGTATAAGCTTTATTTTATTCTTAAATAGCTATAAGGTATAGCTTTAACTAAGCTAAGTAATTTTTATTATATAAAATATATATATATAAGTACTTATCTTATCCTGCCTTATATTTAATTTTAGTTTTATATATAATAGTATTATATTTACTATAAAGCTTAATATACTTATAAGACTTAGTAATATAATTAAAATAATAGTAATTATAATATTAATAAGGTTAGATAAAATTTAAGAAAAGTTTTATTTTAAAAATTTATATTTTTACTATAAGTTTATAATTATAAAGTTAATTAGCGTTAATAAAGGAAGTTAGTTTATTAATAACCGCTATATAAGTAGCTTTTAGTATAGCTTTTAAAGCTCTAAGCTTAGTAATAGTAACTTTATTAACTTATATAATTTCTATAATAATATTATCCTAATCTTTTATAGCTAAAGTAAGAGGAAGCTTTTTAGCGATAATATTATATAAGCGATTAGTAATAGTAGCGTTTAGTTTAAAAATAATCTTAACTTAAAAAAGGTTTTAAGTAAATTCTATAATATCGGAGTTAAATATAATAGTTATATCTTTATTATTAAAGCGGCGGATAGCTAAGTAAAATATTATTTTTAAGGTATAAATAATAGCTTATATTATATTTTAAAAAGTCTTATTAGTAATATTATCTAAGATATTATTAAAATATATAATAATTTCCTTTTAATATTAAGGTAAGATTTATTTCTTAAGTTTAAGATAAGGTTATAAAGCTAATATAACTTATACTTATATTTTTAATATTTAATTTACCGGTAATATTTATAAAAATACTTCTTATAAGGTTTTAATAATAATACGCTTAATATCTTTTATATATAAAGCTTTAATCCTAGCTAATTTTATATATTTTAATTTTTATCTAAGTTAGTTTATATATTATTTTATTATAGCTTAGATTAGTTAGAATAAATCCGCTAAAGTAAAGCTTAATAAAATTATATAAAGCTATTTTATTAAGATATTAAAAAAAAACTTAAAAAAGTTCCTATAAGTTTCTTATATTTTATCTATTATTAACTAGATTATAAGTAGACTCGGCTAGCCCGGCGCCTAGTCGCGCTTAAAAGTTATTTAAATTCCTCTTATTACGCTTTCTCCCTTCGCATCTACTCTTACCTCAGTTATAAGGCGGGAGCACTATAGCTTAAGGCCGAATTTTTAAGCTAATTATAAATTTATAAATAACTTACTATTATTTATAAATATATACCTATTCTAAGTATAATTTTATTTTTTTTACTAGTACCGGGTTAAAGTTATATTCTAGTTTTATAAAAATTATAAGTATTAGCAAGGTTATCTTTTCTTATTATATATATTAAGAGTCTTATTATATTTAATAAATAAGCTGCTATTTTAAAATATCCTTATTTATATTATTAGTCTTTTAATTAGTTAAGGTCGGAACTAGCTTTTTTTCCTTCGCAGGCTATATAAAGTCTTTCTTCCTTTATAAGCGCTAAAGGATCTAATACTTACGCTTATCTTAATAAAAAAGGTAGTTCCGATATTTAGCGTTTGTTTAAATAGCTAAATCCGGATTTCTAGTAAAAAGAGGCTTTTTTAGGGTTTAAAATTAATATTAAGTAGTTTTTATACGTACGTATAAGTAAGAGAAAGCAAAGGTAACCTAAATTAAGTATAATTAGAGATAGATACCCTTCCTTTATCGTATAAGGAAGAGCGGCTATATAGCTAGATAATACTTTACTTCTATACCCTCCTTCTTCTTATCTAAGCTACCTCCTACCTCCTAAGTTATATAAGGCACGACTTAGATAATAATATATAATTCGTTAAAAGCTTCCCTATATCTATATTATCTTCTATATATATATCGTATAGTAAATATAAAGGGGTATAAAGAGATAATATCTAATACTTAACTTTTTCTTTTTATAAAAAAATATATTAAATAAAAAGGTATTATATAAAGAAAAAACTCTATCTTCCTAAAAGGTAGATATTTTTAGAGAAAAATAGTTATATAATATTAAATAAGTATATAATCGAAAAAATCTTTAAAAGTAAATAACGCTTATATTATTATAGTAAAAAGAGATAAAAGGTAAATAACGCTTATATTACCGTAATAAAAAAAGATAAAGAAAATAAGCTACTAGCCGAAAAATAAAAGTTAAGTTATTATATAATCTAACTTATAGCGCGTTTTTATAAAGTTTTACTATAAAAGTTTCTTATAGTTATAATATTAAGAAAATAGGTAGAAAACTAACTTTTTATAACTTTATATTAAAAATACTAAAAAATATTATAAAAAATAGGAATAAAAAATCGGATTCTGCCGCCTCTTACCGCCTTTAAAGGGGTATAAAAACCCCTCCTCGCTCCCTCTCTCTCTCTCTCTTTTTCTTTTCCTTTCTTCTTTCTTTCTTCTTTAAGCTAATTAACGAAGATAATAACGATAATTAAAAAGATCTTTAATAAGGATTAATAAGTTATATAATATACTTAAGTTATTTTTATTAATAGTTATTAGTTATATAATATACCTCCCTATTCTAATAATATTATAGCTTATTAACTTAGGTTTTATTAAATTTATATACCTTATAATAAAAAGGATAATTAGCGCTTTATATAGTAAATATCCTTAAATATAAGAAAAAAAGGTTTAGCTATCGTATAATATATATATATTATATTACTCTAGTAACTTATATAAGTATCTAAGTATATAATCGTTTAATAGAGAGGAAAAACTAAAGTGCCCCGGGGAAAAACCCCTTACTTAATATATTCGGCTAGCTTATAAGCTAATTACGTTATATCGGAAAGCTTAATCGTTATAGAAAGTATCCGAAGTTACGCTAGTCCTAAGTAAGAGGTACCTATATTTCTTATCGTATATCTTATCTAAATTCTAAGTAATTTTAGTATATATATCGGCAGATACTATAGCGAAGATATTACTTTATAATCGTACTTTATTACTAGATTATAGTTACTATTAAAAGGGACCTATTCCTCTAATAACTTACGTTATCTAACTAACTATACCCTTACCTCGCGCCTTATCTTACCTAAGCCTCGGCCGGGTTACTACTCCTACCGAGGGAGGAAAGGAGCCCGGCAAGGTTACTACTCCTACCGGGGTTATGCCGGGGTCGGACCGTACCCCGGCTATATAGTTAGGGTAAAAAATACCCGTGCCCTCCGCCGGATTCGAACCGACTGCCTCTCTTATAGGAGACTAATATCTCTAGACGCTTAACTACTACGCTAGGAGGGCGCTATCGTATAATAATAATACTAATAAGAGAGTAATAAGCGGAGATTTAACTAATAGCTATATTATTATTTAATATCTTTATCCGCTTTAATAATACTTAAGATCCTAAGCGTATTAAAGCTATTATTATCTAACGCTTAAGTTATTTTCTAATAATTCTATTTATAAATTATAATAAGGTAATAATAAAATTATATTATATTTACGCTAGAAATCTTTACTTATTTAATATATATTAGATAAATAGTAATAAGGCTTATATTATTTATATATAGCGGTTTTATATAATAAGATATTTTTTCATATAATAAGGCTAAGCGTTATAAACTTTTAAGCTAGTACCTTATATTTTAATAACTATTCTTATTAAGTCGCCCGATAGCTAGTAGCGGGGATAGGTAATAGTAATATTAAGCGAAGCGCCTCTTAACATGGAGGAGTATATTACTATCTTAGATAATAAGTAATAGGGGGCGGGGGTAGAAAAGAAGTAATAGTAAGGTTAGATAATAAGGAAAAAGGAAAAAAAAATTAAAAGAAAAGAAAAAAAATTAGGCGTTTAAAACTTATAGCTTTGCTCTTTTTTAAAAATTAAGCGTAGGGGTTAGATAATACTTAGAAAGAATTAATAGTAATTTTCGTATAAAAATAATAAAGAAAAACGTAAAAATATAAAAAAAATAGAAAGGTAAGGATAGAGGGTTAGATAAAGTAAAGATATAAGAAAGAAAAAAGTATAAGTTTTATATAACTTAGGTAAGTTATTAGATAATAGCTTTAATTTATAACTTATAAGAATTTATAAAAATAAAAGTTAATAAAGCTAAGTTAAGGCTATCCTTAGTATAAGCGTTAGCTAAGTTATTTTTACTATTAATTTATTATATTTTTAAAATTTCCTTACGCTTATATAACTTATAAATAGCTATAATATTAATTATTAGCTATTTTTCTATTATTAAGCTAAGCCTTATTAAGTAATTATATAATAAATATAAATTTATATAAAAAATAAGGGGGATTAAAAGCGTGCTTAAGGATTATATAATAGCCTAAATAGTTAAGTAAAAGGCTAAGCTAATATTAATACTATTTACTATACCGTAAAGTTCGCTTATTAAAATACTTTAAGTAACCTTTTTATATTTCGTAAAAGTTTAATAAAGAATATTACCTTATATAACGAATAAGTTAAAAAACTAGTTTTCCTTACTAAGGATAATTAAGGTACTAAGCTATAAGGTAAGGTTTTTATTATTTATAAATAACTTATCTATAAAAATAAATAGTTTTATATAAGATAAGTTAAGTAGAATAAATTATAAATCGTAAGTAATATTATTAATCTATTATTAGATACGCTTATTTAAGGCTAAAATATCTTATAAGGAAAGATTAGTTACTTAAGCGGCTACTATAAGGTTATATAACGCCTCTAGTTAATAAGTAAAAGTAATATATACTCCTTAAGCTTACTAGTTAATAAAGTTTTATAAGGTAATATCGGCGGTTAAGTTAATAATATAAAGGCCTTTTACTTATTCTTTTTATATAAGAACGATTAACTTTTTCACGATTTTAGATAATCGGGGTCCCTATTCGTTTTTAACGCCGTAATATTATAAGAATTTAGTACTTTCTGCCTCTCGAAGTCCGACTCTGCTAAGGGAATAGCCTTAAACGCGGGGTCGCGGGGCGGCCCGCCTCCTAGTCCGCTATTAGTACTAATAATACTCGATAGCGGAACCTAAAAGCTTAACTAATCCTAATAATATTTACGTATAAGTAAAAGTTAATATAATATAGCTATTAACTCCGATAACTTATTTATTAATATTTTTTAAACCTTAATAAATCTTATTTTAAAATTTATATATAAAAAACTTACTAAGGTAATTTTTACGTAAAATTTTCGCCCTATATAAGGTATTCTTAATATAGCGTTTACTAAGCTTTAGTAGCGCTAATAAGCTTTTAAGAACTTATTTAGCTTACCTATTATTATTTCCCGCGCTATCTAAAAGTTAGTTAAAGCTACTTTTTATAAAGTAATAAGTAAGGGGTTAGACTCCGCCCTTAAAGTTCTAACTTAAGCTAGCGTAATTACGAGCTCCGCCCCGAACTCCGCCCCCTTTACGGCGCCCCTTATACGCCTAGTTCTAGCGAGAACGGAGAGGGAGGTACTTATATTAGTAAAAGATATCCCGGTAATCGAGGGAGTTTTAGCGCCTACTCCCTAAGAAGTTATCTAGAAAGTTAATAAGGCTATAAGCTACTTCGTAATAGTTACTATATACTAATTTCCTAGCGGAGACCTTATAATTATTTTTAACTTAAAATATAAAAACCTCGCCTTAAGGGATAAGTAAGTAGCTTAGGCTTTTAGAGCGGAGGCTAAGCGTATACGCTAAACTTATATTATTATTACTAAAGGTATTTAGATTTTAATAGCTAATTATAATTATAATACGCTATTTAATAATATTAGGGAGGTAAATAAAGTTAATATAATTTAAGCGAAAGTATTTTAACTTTAATATACTTTTAGCGGAGATACCTCGCGGACTTATCTTATTATAAGCCTAAATAGCGTAGAAAATATAAATAAGCTTTACTTAAATAAAATAGTTATAAACGCGAAGATAATTTATTATAAACTTTATAAGGATTTCGCACGCTTTAAGTAATATTATAAATATTTCTAATTTAAATATATTACTAAGTATTACTAAGAGCCTCCTTAATATAAATATTATATAGCTATTTTATATAATAGCGGAGAAAAGAATTACCTTATATAAAAAGGAGAGAGACCCCGCTATTATATTTTATATAAAGGTATATATTTTATATAGTTAAAAGATTGCTCGGAGTCCTAAAAATAGTAAAGCCGCGCTAAGTTTAGCTTTCCTAATAAACCTTACCTTTTTTAATTATTATAATCCGCTTAACCTCTAGCCTTTACTTAGTAATAACTTTATAAAGATAGCGAAAGCTTTATTACTATCTCCTTAAAAAAGTAAGCGTATTATAGATCCCTTAAAAATACGCCTTAGCGCCCCTCTTATAATATACTACTTACCTAAGTCTCCCTAAAAAGCTCCTAACTTAGTAATACTTATAATAGCTATAAGCTATATAATAAACTCTATAACTTATAACTAGCTTTATAATAATCCTAAGTAGAGTTTATATTTATAAACTTTACGCTATTAGAGTAATTATAAATAATTATTTTTAATATTTAGTTCTTATAAGGATTATAACTTTATTATAAAATATATAAAAAATTAACCGCCTTATTTAGCTTACTTTATTTAGTAAGAAAAGTTATAATATTATCGCTATATAAGAATTTTAGCTTAATATATATAATTACCTTTTACTTCTAAAACTCGCTCCTTACTACCTTATCTAAAGTAAAAATAAAGCTCTTTTTTATATATATAAATAATATAAAATCTATAACTAAGACCTTATAATAAAGCTTAACCTTATTAAAATATTTTTCTATAATAAACCTTAAGTACTTATAGTTTACTTTTTACTATTTAAAATATATACTAGACCTCTCCTATACTTATTACCCTTTTCTCCCTCCTTATACTCCGCCTCTAACTCCGCTCCGCTAATTATCCTTAGCGATTTTAACGCTTATTATCCCTCCTAAGACCTCTATAATCGCACCTCCCCCTACTCCGCGGAGCTTCTCTCCGCTTTTTACTAACTCCGCCTTAAACTCCTTACCCCTCCTTACGAGATTACCTAAGAAATATATAAGCAGAGGATTAATATTATTAACTTAATTTAAAATATACCCGATTATTTCCTTATATACCTTAGCCTAAACTTTAATTTTCTTAGCTCTAATTATATCCCTTAGTTTATATTTTTTATAACCTCTCCCCCCTTAAATTTTATATTAATACCGCGCTAGAAATATTTTAACTTTAATATCTTATAAGTAAAAATAAAAAACTAACTTTTATTTTCTATTATTTAAGTAAAATCTATAGTAAATATTAAGGAGTTAATAATATAGCTATATAAGTAACTAAATATTATAGCTAGCTTAATAGTTTTAAAACTACCCCGGTAATATAATCTTTACTTATACTTATAATAAACTTTAAAGGTTATTTTTATAATTTTAAATATAAAGCGTATTAAGCGGTATTAATAAGCGTAGCTAGATTTTAATTACTAGTAAGTATATTAAAACGCTATAATATAATAAAAATTATTTATTAAAAAAACGAAAAAAAATAACTAAAAATAATTTCTCGCTTTTATAAATAATAACCTTAATATTATATAGTTTATAGCTTAGTAAGTAAGACTTTATAGCTAAGCTCCTTTAAAACTTACGTATACTCCTCCTTTTTAATAAGATATAAACTTTACCTTTTAATTATCTTTTTCCGAAAAGTTAAAGCTTTTAGCTTATAAGTTCTTTCCCTATCCTTTAGAAAATACCCCGCACCTTTTTATCCCTAACCCCTTCCCCCTAATAAATATTCCCTCCTAAGTTATAAAAAATAAAGTCCGCTTCGCCTTTTCTAATATTATATTATAAAAATCCGCTAAGCCTAATAGTATCCTTATTAGCTTTCTAAAAAATTATAGTTAACCCCTTATAATAATCTTAATAAAGCTTTTTTAGGAATATATTACTTACGGATATTTCCTTACTTAATATTAAACTTTTAATATTACGGTTTTCTAAAAAATAAGTAAAAGCTTAGAGGTTTATCGAACTTTAAGTAGCTACTATCTTATCTCCTTTTTTAATATTATAAATAAGATTTTTAAGATTATAATTATAAAGAAGATATCTTATATAGCGGAGTTTATAAGAGTCTTATTATAAGGTTAGATAAGTAACTATCCTAATTAATTTACTAATAGCGCCTTACTCCTCCTAACGGAGTCTATCCGCACTACCTAAAGCTTCTAAAGCTCTACTTCCCTTTTAATACTAAATATAATAAGCGCTTTTAACTATATCTTATATTTTAAGCTAATAGAAATCCTTAACTCTCTTAGCTTCCCTAGATAAATTATAGCTTTTTTCCGCTTTTACTTTTTTAACTATATTTTCCGCTTAAAAG
Source organism: Ophiocordyceps camponoti-saundersi (nom. inval.) (assembly GCA_003339415.1). Classification (NCBI taxonomy): domain Eukaryota; kingdom Fungi; phylum Ascomycota; class Sordariomycetes; order Hypocreales; family Ophiocordycipitaceae; genus Ophiocordyceps; species Ophiocordyceps camponoti-saundersi. The sequence continues at coordinate 22,945 of PDHQ01000156.1, forward strand.
TTAATAGTAGATTATCGAACCTTTTCCCTATCCTTACTAAAATCCCTTAAAGCTCCCCGCTCTCTCTAATACTATTTATCCTATATATTTTATTTTTTTATAAACGCTTAGAATAGGTAACTAATATACTTACTATTAGATTTATAAATAATATTAATATTTTTAATACCGGGCGTATTTTCGCTTAAGTCTGCTATTAGCTTAAATAAGCTTAAGGTATTTATTAAAACTAAGTAATAGAGTATAAAATAACCTTCTAGCTACTTAAAAATAAGCTTTTTTATTTTACGAAAGCCCGCTCCGCTAATATAACTTTGCTAATTCTTAATAAGATTACTATTTAACTTATATAGGAGGTATATATACTTAAAGTTTAAATTTATTATAAGTTTTAGTAGAAACTTTACCTTTACTATTTTATAAAGAAGCTTAATTACTAATAGCTAGCTTTAACTAAACTTATATTATTTACTTAAAGCTTCTCTCTCCTCTAAGTAAGGGAAGTTTATACTAAAGTTATTAAATCCGCTATCGCTTTTAGCGCTATAATTTACTTTACTCTAACCTTACTAAGTAATAAACTTAAAAGCCTTATCCTCTAATAGCTAGCTATAACCTAATCTAAATACCTTCGTATTATCTTTAAAATATACTAAGCTACCTTTTCTTATTATATTAAGTTTAAGTTTTTTATCCCCCTTATTAATATTTACCTATCTTACCGCGCCGCCTATAACTATTAACTTTTTTATATTAAAAAACCTACGGCTTATATCCGCTCCGCTTTAAAGAGAATCTCTATATATCTCCGCTAATAATATAAAGGTTAGCCCCGCTTTACTTATATCCCCCTCGAATCCCTTTAATCCTCCTTTACTACTTAGGTATAGACTTTAAATATTTCTTTCTAATCTCCTAAGATTTTAAAAGCCCGCCTTTATAAAAAGTAGCAGCTTCGCTAAAACTTTAAGAAAGGAAGGCTCTAAAAATATAGCTAATCTTTTAGATACTTTATTAATAAACTACCCTAATTAAAACTTAGTAACGCTTTATAAATTTATTAAGGTTTTTTAAAATTCCTTAATAGCGCCTTAACTTAGCTTTATAGTAGTAAAATTAGCCTTAATAAGTTTCTTTATACTTATAATATTTTTACGGTTTTAACCCTCTATTACTTTTATAATAGCGGGGAAGATAAAATAGCGGCCTACCTCGCCTTATAATATAAGCTTACTACTTATAAAAGAACGCTTTTACTTATACTTCTTATAAATTTAATTTAAAATTATAAGGATTTTAATAAGGCTTTTAGTTATAAAGCTATTATAAGCCCTCTTACTTTATAGTTTATCCGCTTATAATACCTCTGCTAATTTAACCTCTTTTTATTATTTTATAATACTTAAATATATTAAAATACTTAAGCGTAAGGTTTAAGCGCGGGGGATAGTTTTTAATATTTTTACTATATAATTATTATTATTTATTTACCTTATACCTCGCTTTTACCTCCGCCCCTTACTCCGCTTAGCCCCGCTTAGCCCGCTTAGCCCTTTTACCCCTTTTCTTACCTTACCCTTCGCCTTATCTTTTACGCTTAATAATACTTCTAACGCTTATAAGCTTATCTTTTAAGCTATTATTATTACTTTTCGCTACGCGCTTTAACGCCGCTAACGCGGACTTTATAAGAGAAAGCTTTAGTATTTAAATAAGGTTCGGCTTAGGCTTTAGCTTTATTATTTCCCTGCCCTTCTCCTTTATACCTCTTATTACCTCCGCTCCGCTTACCTCCTCCTCTACTTCGCTTACTTTTTTAACTTTATTTACCTCTTTCTTATTACTTTTAATTATTACTTAGTTTAACCCGCTCCTTAATATTAATATAATAATAATTAGTATTTAAGCCGCCGCCCTATCCTCCTCCGCTTTTAATTCCTCTTTTAGCTTTAGCTCCCGCTCCGCCCTTAAGCGATTTAAGTTAAAAATATACTAAAGCTCGAAAATATTCTCTAGAATATATTTAAACTAGTTAACTCTAATATAATTTATTACCGCTTAGTTAAGGTTACTTTAAACCTAGTTAATATTATATACTATATTATATATAAAGGATTAGAGGTCCTATACCTTTACTTATATTTCTAACTAAAACTTTTATAAAAACCTTATAATATAATTCTTTTAAATAATAATAATAATAATAATAATAGTTATTATTATTATAAATACCGCCTCCCTTACTTTTACTATAAACTTTATTATTATTATTATAATTATTATCGATTAAGCTAGCGCCTTTATTACCGCGCTCTTTACTACCGCCTCCGCTTCCTCCTCCGCGTCCGCTATTACCGCTTACTTTACTTATAATTTAATTACTATATTTATTACCGCCGCTATTATTATTATCGCTCCGCCCCCCTCTCTGCCTTTTACTTTACTTATACCGATAATTATCTATTTACTTAATATTCTAAGGTAAGCTAATATTAATATATAAAACTCTTAAGGAGAAGTATTAATAATTATTACGGTAAGAGTAATATTAAGGGTAGCTACTAAAATAGCTAATTTTACTAAAATGCTTACTTATACTATTATTATTATTATATTAAGTTAAAGCTTTAACGCTTTATTTCGCTTTTATATATCGTATAAGTTAATTTAAATTCTCTCTTATTACTTACTATTAGCTATATTTAAAACTCCGCTTCGCTCCGCTCCGCCCCGCTTCGTATTTACTAGTAAGCTACTTAGCTATCCTCCTCTGCTAATATACCGCGCTATTTCTATTATAGTAGTATATAACTCCTCTAAATATATTTATAACTTAGTTAGCGCTCTAAGCTCTAACTCTAGCCTAACTTCTAATATTATTTACTTTTTAATATTTATATTAAGCCTTAGTATAGTTATAATAATTAGCTAATTACGGGCTTATATACTTTATTAGCTTTATATATAGCTAGCGCTATATAACGTTACTTACTTTATTATTTTTAGTATAAAACCTTATAGTTAGCTAATTAAGCTATATATATAATATAAAAGAGGTTATAAGGCTTACTATAAATAATCTTAGGTATATTTATCGCTACTATTTTATTAATATAGCTACGTAACTTTTTTATTTTCCCTTTATTATAAAAGTTAAAAGGAAAGGTTAAGGGAGGGGGTTAGAAATATACTTTTTTTTAAAAATAATAAAAAAAAAAAGAAAAAAAAAGGGAGGTAGAAAAAAAAATATAGCCCCCCCCCCTCTAATTACTAATATATAATAAAACAGCTACCTTACTATTTTACCTTACCCCCCTTAGATTTTCCTTCCTCCGCCTTACCTCGCGCCGCCTCGCCTCGCACCGCCCCGTATTACCCCGCACCGCCCCGCGCTACGCCGCTACGCTATACCGCCCCGCTCTTTCCGCCCCGTACCTTATAAACTTTCCTTTCTTCGCCCTCCCCTCCTTACTTTACTTTCTTATATTATCCGAGATTACCCCCGGGTAGTAGGCTTATTATACTATACCGCCGCTAATTACCGCTATACCTTTATATAAGCGTATAGTAAGCTTTTCCTTTATAGTTAAGGGGTTTTGCCTTATTTTAGGGGATTTTTCTTACTTAATATATTATAGAAGCTTTAGATATTATAAAGGCCCCTAGTATATAAATAATAATAATATATAAGAACGATATTATATAATTTACGCGTAATATAACTATTATTAAAGTTAATAGATAAGCTATTAGTAAGGAATATTTTAGGCTTCGTATAAAGCTCTGCTTATTTTAACTTATTTTCCTTAAGTTTAGAGAATATATTAGATATAAAAGAGAATATATTATTTATCTATAAGCTTATTATTCCGAATAAGTTAGGGCTAGCTATTATAAATAAAAGATATAAATTATATAATAAGGGCGTTATATAAAAGTTTATATAATAATAATAATAATATATCTTAAATTAGTATAATTTTAATTTTACTAGCTTATATAGCGGCTTCTTAATATATAAAAAAGTATAAGGTAAATATTAATCCTATAGTTTTTTAGAAAAGTACGCGTATATTATATAACTTAAAAGATTAGTAGACTATATATACGCTTACGTAATATCTTATAATTTACCTTAGCAGTTATATAACTTTATAAGGGTAAGTTTAAGGGTAAGAAGGAGGCGTTATAATATATATAGAATTATAGGTAATTATATAAGGATTTCTTCTTTACTATTATCTTTATAGCTTTAAATAACTAGGTAGGACTTTTCGTAAAAGCTATTATTTAAGTTTTTTATTTTTTATATAAGACGCGTTTTAAAAATATATCTTATAAGGTCCGCGGAAAAGTTATATAAGATAAAGGTAAAGACTTCCTATATAAAGAGGGTATTAATTTCCTTATAATTAGAGGCCTTAAATAGTTATCTTAAGGTAATAATAATACCTTATTACTATAATTATATAGTAAATATATAATTATTTTTTTCCTTCGTAATAATAAATATAGAGGGAAAAGCTTTATATAAGTTTTTATTATATAGGGGTATAATCGAGATTTTAAACTATACTTTTTTCTCTATAAGTATAATAAGGAGGGAGCGGAGATAAGGTTTAACTTATATTATACGAAATCTAATTAGTTTTATAAGGAGTTTAAAAATAATATCTTAGCCGTTAAAATTAGAAATATAGAAAGGACCTTATTATTTATTTTTTTTACGCTAAATAAAAACTTCGCTTTAAAAAGGAAGCGATAAAATATTATATAAGTTAGGTCTATTTTAGGTATAAAGAGCGCGTAAAATATCCGCTTAAGCTTTAATTTATTATACTTATTTTATAGCGCGCTAAATTACTTAAGCTCTTATAATAATATTAAGGGCTAGGGGTAAGTTATATAAAATATAAGGGTAAGCGCTAAAAATAAGAAATATTAAGATAAGGCTATCTAATCTAGCTATATTATTAATAGCCTTAATAGCTATTTAAAAAATAGTTACGTTATTAGTTTTAGTATTAATTTCCTATTATAAAATATCGTACGCCCGCCTAAAAGGGGTATATATATATTTAACCTTACTAATCGCTTAATACGCTTCGATAAGTCTTTATATATAATACTAAGTAATTTCGTATTTATACGAAACTCTAAAAAGGAAAAGTTAATCTTAGTATTATAGGAGATAATATCTAATAAGCCTTAGTATATATAAATCTAGCATTTATATAAAGCGTTCTAAGCGTTTACCGCTAATATATTTCGTATAAAGGCGGCGGCTTAGAAAGATATAGCTTTATTAATAGCGTATAGGACTAGCTTACTATTAAGGTAAAAAATATTAATAACTAGTAAGTAGTTAAAGTTATAATTATCTTTAAAGAAGAATTTAAATTACTAAGGTTTTAAGTTATATAATTAGTATTAATAATATAAATATTAGATTAACTTAAGGGCTATAAGGGTTATATCCGAAAAACTAGCCTTTTTTAATAAATTATAAAGCTATTATATATAGGGGTAGCTAAAATATTAATAAAGCTATTATAACTCTTATTTTATATAATATAATATAGATTTTTATTTTAAGATATTAAAAAATAAATATCTTTATTTCCTAATAATAGGAATTATTATATTATCGTATTATATAATAATATCCCTTATATTATTATAAAAGATATAAAGGCGGTTAGTATCTTTAAGATAAAAAGGGAATAAGGTAAAAATATTAAGAATATAATAAAGGACTTTACCGAAAAGGTTTCGTATAATAATAGTTCCGATTAGCTTAGTAAGTTTTAAGGAGCTAAAATAAATTATATTCTTAGTTAGGGTTTAGTTAATAATTATATAAAGGTATTCCTAAATATAAGCTTTTATTTATAGTTTACTTATAGTTAAGATTTATATAGCTTTTATATTTTAAAGCTTATTTTAATATATTATATAATACGTATTAAAAAGGAGGAATTATTCCGTAGGAACCGCTAAGGCTTTTAGTTAGTAAATATTATTACTAGTAAAGCGGTATATATAGGCCGCTATAGTAAAAAACGAAACCGCGTTTTCGCCGCTAATAATTTCTTTTTTAATATCGGAGTCTTCGTTATATAATTATAAAAACTAAGAATCTTATTTATTAAAACCTTCGTATAATAGAAAGAATACGCTAAATTCTTCTTCTATAAAAAGGTCTTAGCTAGTTTCTTTATAACTAGTAAGGTATTATTTACGTACGCGTTAGATATTATCTAACTTATAGTTTATAAACTAATATCTTTCCTTTTTATATATAAAGTACCTTTATATTATATAAGGTTAGAACTAACGTTACTATAAGGAAAAACGTTATATAGGGGGCGATTATCGTTAGCGGGGAGTAAAAAAAGATTATCTAAGGTTTATATAATACTTATTATAATTAAGGTAGCGTTATTTAATAAAGAACTAGTTAGTAGTTTTATATATAGCGATAGTAAAAGAGGAATAGAGGCGATTAATAAATATTTTATATAATATATCTTAGAATATTATAGCTAATTCGAGTTTTAAAACGCTACGATAAGCTTATATAATAGTAGTAAGAAGTTACTTTTCTCCTTAATAGTTAGGTTTAATAGCTTATTAAATAAGTTAAAGTTTATTAAGGAGGGTATTAAGTAAATTTATTATAGTTTTATTAAGGTTTTCTTATCGTATAATATTAAAAGAAAAAGTAGTTTAATCTATTTAATATAATAAATAGTTTATATAAGTATTAAAGTATATATCTAAAAAAATATAAATTTTATTTTATTATTTATTTAATCTAATAAAATATAAATAATAGTCCTAAGCTTTATCTAAAAAGATATTTAAAAAAATAGCGTAAAATTAATCTTTTATTATACTAATATAGGAGTAATAGCTAATAAAAATCCTAGCCTTATTAATTAGTATATTATATAGCTATTTTATATAGTTCTAATCTTTTTACTAACTTTTAAAGAAAGCGGTAACTTTATCTAAGGAGATTAGTTTATTTATTACTTTTCGTATTAGTAATAGTATATAAACTTATATAATACTTATTAAGGCTTAATTTATCGGTTTTAGGAGGGTTTAAGTTAGGGTTACCGAGGGTAGCTATATATTTAAATTATATTAAGTAGTTAACTTTTACGTATAAGTTATATAAAGTAAGGGTTTAGCTAAGATATTTCGTAATAGCTATATTAAGATATATCTTAACTTAAAAAGCTATAATAATTATAAAGCTTATATTATATAATTTAGAAAAATTAGTTCGGAAAAGGGGGGGTAGTCTAATTATATAAAAGGGGCTTCTTATAAGTTAGGGGGTAAAATATTTTCCGGTTTAATCTTAAGGAGTTATATAAAATGTTTAATTAATATATTATTTCCGATAAGCGGGATATATTATACGATTATAATTTAAGTTAGTTTTTTTAAGAATATATAATAAATATATTTTAGCTAATAGTAAATTTATCCTTAAAGTTTTAATTAGATTATATAAAAAAAGTTATCTTTATAAAAGTTAAAGTAAATAATATTATATATTTACTAAGTAATAAATATTATTAATTTAACCTTATCGAAAAGTTATATAAAGTTAGGTTATATATCTTAATAAACTAGGTTTATATTTTAAGTTTAGATATAAGAGTTAATTTCGCTTCCTTTTATTATTTCGTTATACGAAGCTAAAATCTTATTTATTACCGTTATTATAATTAATATATTTACTACTTCCTATTTAACTTTTAAAGTTATAGAAGCTATATTATCGTTATTATATTTCCGGAACGCTATTAAAAGTAATATTATATAACTAGCGAAAAGTACTAGGCTAAATATAGCTTTTTAGTAAAGATTTTATTATTAGTAAGTATTATACGTTACCTTAATCTTTTAATCTTAATAATAGCACCGGGTAAAAATAGCTTTTTAGTAAAAACTAATATCGAGAAGTAAGGTAAAAGTATAGGTATCGGTTAATAGCGGGCATAGGGGCTTTTTAGTATCGTACGATACCTATCTCGTTACTTTAGCTAATTTATAGTTAATTAATAATAACTAGTATAATTACTAATTAATATTAAGTAGTCTTTATATATATATATAAGTAAGAGAAAGTAAAAGTAACTTAAATTAAGTATAATTAAAGATAGATACCTTTCCTTTATTATATAAGGAAAAGCGGCTATATAGCTAGATAATACTTTACTTCTATACCCTCCTTCTTCTTATCTAAGCTACCTCTTACCTCCTAAGTTATATAAGGCACGACTTAAGTAGTAATATATATTTTGTTAAAAGCTTCCCTATATCCGTGCTATCCTCTATATATATATCGTATAGCAGATATAAAGGGGTATAGAGAGATAATATCTAATAATTAGTTAGTAACTTTTTAGTCTTTTTTTAGTTAGTTAGGACTAACTAACTAAAGTCTTTATTTTTAGGAACTAAATTAGTTACTAACTAACTAAAGTTTTTATTTTTAAAAACTAAATTAGTTACTAACTAAAGTCCTTATAGTAACTAATTTTAGTTAGTTACTTTTAGTTTTTAGTTAGTTAGTAACTAACTAAAGATTAAAAAATTAGTTTTTAGCTTTAATTATTTTATTAATATTTTTATCTTATTATTCGGCTAAAACGCCTCTTAAAGGTATTTTTTATATAATTATAGCTATATTCCCCGCTTTTTTTAAAAAATACTAAAGATAGAGTAAGATTTTTAATAAAAAGTTTTTATAAAGGATTCGGGCTACGCCCGAATAGCTAAGTTACGTAAGGGGTGCTTAGTTAAGTCCGCGCGTATAATAAGCGTAAGGTATATATAAGTACACGCGATTAGTTAGTGCCGCGCGTAAGATAAGCGCGGGCTATATATAAACTATAACCTTAAATATATATACTATATATACCTTAAAATTTCTTAAGTTATTTTATATTAATAAAATTAGCTTCTTATAAATATTAAAAAATATAAGACTTTTATAATAAAATAACTTTAATTATAAATAACCTTAATACTTAATAAGCTATTATTACTTAGCTCTTAAAATAGTAAGCTATTATTATAAAGCTTTAAAGCTTTATATACTAATAATATTAATTTATATAGCTTTTTAAATAATAGTAGTTATAACCTCGCTATAAGCCGCTACCTCTTAGCTCGCTATTTAATAGTAATAAGAACCTTTTTCTAGTAAAGCGCTCCTTTATATCTTATAAGCTATAAGCGGATTAGGCTTTTATTAATACCGCTTATAACTAATAAGTATTTTTATACTAATATTTATCTCTTATAATTTAAGCTAAAGTAACTTTATTTTTTAAGTAAAGTGCTAAATATAAATATAACCTTAATTACTTCCTAAGTTACTTTAATATTATATTTACTAACTTATACTAGCGCTAAATAGCTATAATAAAGCTTAAATACCTTATATAAGGCGCTTCTAAGTTCTTTTCTAACTTCCTTATTTACTTTAAGGATAAGCTTACTTTAGTAAATAATACTAAATAAACTAATAAAATTAAAGTTATACGCCTTTATTATACCTTTACCCTAGCCCTTTACTAATATTATATAAGGCGTAATATTCCCCTAATTAAGTATATTATTACTATTACTAAGATCCGCGCTATTATTATAAATATTAAGTTATTCCGCTTTAAAAATAAAGGCTAGATACCCTTACTTTCCGCTCTTAAGCTATCTTAGGATATTATAATAATTAATATATATTAGATTAGCACTTAGCCGCGCTTTAGTAAATATAATAATCCCCCTTTTTAAGGCTAGAACGGCTATAGCGGTAAAACCTATTATTAGGTAATTAGGGCTAATAGCGATAAGATTATAAAGCGGCGCGCTAAAGGCCGCTACCTTTATTATAGTAATACCGGCTATTTCTTATATAAGTATAAGCTTAATCCTCCCCTATTAGCCTTTTTAATCCGCTTTATAAATATTATAAAAAAAGAGGAGAACTTTACTTTAGATTAGGGAAATAAATCCCCCTTATATTAAATCTCCTATAAGGGGAGGACTCTTATAGTAATATTATTTATAAAATATTAAACGATTATTTTATAAATATTAATTAGAATATAAACTCGCTTCCCCTCTTTCTTCTTATATTTATAAATTCTATTTCTTTTATTATTATATAAGTAAATAATAGCTATAATTATTATATTATTATAAGCGAATCTTTTATATAGCGCTATTAGCTTAAGCGAATTCCCTTTTCTTACTTATAAGTAATTTATATTATTATATAAATATATTACTAATAGCGCGTATATTTTAAGCTATATTTATCTATTTACTATTTTATTTACTTTATAACTAATATTAATAGCTAATAGTTACTTATAATAGCGTATATAATCCTAAGCCTTACTTAAAACTTAATTCTTAGCTTATTTTAAATAGTATATAATAATATCTTACTATATTTTAATAAGCGGAAAATAATAATTTACTTTATTAGTAGATTAGTTATCTTATATTCTAAATCTTAGTAAGTTATTTACCTTATTATAGCTATTCTTAGCTTTATCTTTATAGCCTTTATCCGCCGCGAATCTTAATAATATACTAGTTACTAATTCCTCGCTATTAGTTTATAAGATATCTCTTATATTTTATATATTAAAACTTTTACCTTAACCGCGGGCCTTTTCTTTCTTTTAAAGGTATTAGATTTAACTAACTTTTTTAATAAGGAGAAGGTAAATATACTACCCTTTTACCGCGGTAATTATAATTATTATATCTAACTTTGCTAAAAACCTAATAATTCCTTACCTTTTTTACCTTAAGGCTTACTTTATAATATACCTTAGAAGTATCTTCTTAAAGTTTAGAAATAAATTATTAACTTAATAAATAAAAGGTAAATCCGCGCTAGCTTATTATTTATAGCTACCCTTATCCTATTTATAAAAAAGCTAAGAGGCGGGTAGCGCTTTTATATTAACTATTATACTTTAAATAAAATAATAGAGTAAGATTATTATCCCCTTTTACTTATTAAAAAATACTTTATAGCTTTTTTAATATTTACTAGTTTATAAAACTTAATATTTATACCGCCTTTTATAAGCTTTATATTATAAAAGGCGAGGAATACCTTATAGCTTTTTATACCTAGTTTAGTTTATTTAAATACCTTATTTACTTTTTTAACCTTATAAGTATACTCGCTATATTCTAGTATTATATTAATATAACTTTTAGCGACTTCTTAAGGGATTTTACTATAATATACTTAAATAATATCTTTATTTATTTAGGAGGTTTTTATTTTAATTATTAGTATAAGGTATATATTATATTCTTATATCTTTATTAAGCTAAGCTTTTCCTTAACTTTAATAAATATAACTTTATTATTTATAAAGTTAAGTATTTAAAGTTTATTATTTATACTAGTAAAGAAATATAGCTAGATTTTACTAAAATCTTTATAATTTTAAAATAAGCGGCGCTAACCCGCGTCTAAAGTATATATAGTTTTTTTAGGTTTACTAACTTTTATCGTAACTTTATACCTTACTTTTTAGACTTTATAGCCCCCTTAGTTAAGCTTATAAAACGCGGCGCGCTTTTTTATTAAACTAATAAATACTAGCTTATTTTTAATATACTTAAGTCCGCGTTTATCTTTACCTTTATCCTCGCTTAGTAAAATCTAAATTATAATATTATTATTAAAGCTAATTATTTTAGTAAAATAATTAGCGGGTACCTTTCTTAGTTTAGCTTAGATTATATTTTTTAGCTTATTATATATTATTTTAAGAAATTTCTACTTATAGAATAAAATTATATAATTTATAATAAAAAACTTTTTATTATTATTTTTTACTTTAAGGTATAGTTTACTAAGTTATATAAAATTATTTAGCTATTTTTTATCTTTATAAATTATAAAGCTTTAAAGTATTTTACTATACTTAAGGCTATAATAGAATATTAGGCGCGTTAGGCTAGGATACTTACCCTTTTTAATTTCCGCTTTTAGTATTATTTTAGTATATAAGCGTTATAGCTTAATATACTCTCTTAGTAAGAATAAGATCGCCGCGGGATAAAGAAGCGCTTTAATTAAATTATATAGCTTATATCTATTTACTTTTTTAAGTTATAGCTAGTTTAATTTAGCTTAGCTTTATCTTAGTTTCTTATAACTATATTTCTTACTTAGGACTCCCTAGCCCCTTTTTATAATAAGACCTTATAAGACTTTTAGTTAGAGGCTTTTTATATTAATCCTCTTTATTATATATATTACTACGTAGTTTAGTTAAGCGCTTAGAAGTTTTTACTAAAAGCGGGTATTTATAAATAAGTTACGGACTATTTTATCTTAGCTTATAAATAGCTATAATTTTAAAGCTATTTTTAAATTCCTAAGTAAAAACTTTTAATTATAATACTTATCTAATAAACTTATAATTTCCTTATAATAAAATATTTTAGTAAGAATATTACTTTTATATTTCTTTAATATAAGTTTTACTAAAATAGTATATTTATAAATATAGTATATTTTATTTATAACTATTATTATTATAAAGATTACTTTAATTATTAGCGCTATTAAAAGTTACTTTAGCTATTACCTTCTCCTAAATAGTTTTAAATAACTTTTTTTATAAACTTTATAACTAAGCTACTTACCGCCTTAAAGTCCTAGCTTTATTTCCTAATAACTATTATAAATTACTTATTTAAATATATTTAGCTTAAAGCTATAATATTTATAAATACTAAGTAATATACTAAGCGCTTTATTTAATACTAATAGCAGTTTTATAGCTTCCCTTATAAGTTAATTTCTAATTATAGTTTTAATTAAATAAGCTATTTTTAGTTTATTTTTTACTATTTTATTAGGGTTAATAGGCTACTTTCTATAATATATTACTCTTAGACTAATAAAAATATAAAGTATATAAATTAAAAAATATAAGCTATTTTTTATTATATAATCTCTTTCTTATAATTTAACTAGCTACGCTATTTACTTACTTATTAGCTTATTTTAAATAATTAAGATTTATTTATAATAAGTATTAGTTCTAACTACTTATTTTATAGCTTCGATATTACTTTTCTTAACTAGCTAGTAGAGGCGGCCGCCTTTATTTTTTTTTTAAAAAGCTAAGCTATAATATTTACTTATTTTCTTTATAATAACGTTAAACTAATATAGGCCTTTATCGCTTAGGCCTAATAGCGATAATAAGACTCCTTAAATAAGTCTCGCTAACTTACGAAATAGTTTTAAATTAGCGACTTTATATAGCTTAACCTTACTTATATATAATCTAACTATTTATCTTAGAAGCTTAACTACCTTAAGAGTAAGTATAAGGTAATAGCTATACTAATACCGCTTATTATTACTTTTAATATACTATTTAGTATTTACCTTACTTTTTATATTAACTTTATTAAGTATATTATTAGTAACTTTTTATTATCTTAGTTACTTACTAATTTCTAGCTAGACCTCCTTTTTTATCTTTTTTATAATAACTTATTTTTTAATAAATATAAAATTAAGGAAATCCTTACTATAAAGAATATTAAAATTAGCGCTTATAAGGTAAGATACTTTATTAACTTATTCTTATAAAATAAAAAAATTATATTATTTTAATTTAAAAGCTATCTAATAGCTTTAAACGCTATATAATATTAAACTATTTTAAGTTTATATAAGAGGATATATATTTTTATAATAGCTTTAAGTAAACTTAATTATATATTTATTTAAGCGCCTCTTATAGCTAATTATCCCCCTTAAGTAACCTCTTTTTTTTATTATATAAGTAAAGTATTATCCCTTTACCTCTTATTCTATTTTATTCCTTATCTACCTACTCCTTTTTTTTCTTATATTAGCTTTAAGTTAGTATTTACTTTCTCCGCCTTCTTTTTAAAATCCTTTATTATAATTAATTAACTTAAGAAATTATTATAATATTAGCTATAGCTAAGCGCTAATATTAACTTATAATAAATATATCTCCGAGCGGGGGAGGGCGTATTTTAAGGCTAAGAGAATATTTACTATAACGCTAATAGCGGGAGTTTCGCTTATCCCGCTCTTAGGCCGCGCGCGCTATATATAAACGCTAGCGTAAACTTACTTTATTAATATATAATAAAAAAGGAGGATAAGTAATATATATAAGCGTTAAATAATAAAGGGCTAAATAATATATATAAGTTAGTAAAGGTAGCGTATTATAAAATAATAAGTAAGCTTAATATATTATATAAATTAATTAGCGCTATAACTATTTAATAAAAAATATTATTCTTTTTTTTATTTTTTTTACTTTTATATATTAATATTTACTTAGTAGTTTATAATTTAAGCGGCTTATTTATTTTACTATTATTTAAGAATTTATTACTATTATTCCTTTTATTATTAAAAAGACGCTTTATATTATAAAGTGAAAAAGTTAAAGCTAGTAGCGAGGGCGCTTTATTATTACTATTATTATTATTAATATTATATTATCGCTAAAAATATATCGTAAGTTAAAATATATAAGGTAAATATAGCGATTATATTATTAATAGCGGGGATAAGCGCGGAGGATTATTATTACTTAAGTATAAAAAGGGTATAAAGATTAGTTACTAAGTGCGGTATAGTATAAATAATAGCTAATATTATTTATAAGTTATTAATATAAGTAAGAAACTTTAGCGTAAGCTAAGTATGCTAGCTTAAGACTTTTTTAGCGCGGGGGCAAGTAGGTAAAATAATAGCTTATCTTTTCCTAACTATTATTTATAAATCGCGGATAGCTTACTATAAGCGTATATTTATAATAAAAAAGTATCTTTCCTAAAAATACTATCTTTATTACTATCTATATACCTTATAGGCCGCTTTATAACCGCGTTAGTAATTAATATTATAGCTATTATAAAAATCTTAAATATAAGGAGTATATAAATATTCTACTTTTTATAATATAGCGATATTTTTATTATCTAAATCTCCTTTTATAATATATTTACTTATTACGCAAAATAGTAACTATAGCTAACTAAATAATATATTAAAATAATAAGATAATAACTTAATAGATATAAAAAGCTTAAAAAATAATAATAATAATAATAAAACTATAAGAATATAATAGCGGAATAATAAAAAGTAAAGCTTAAAAGAAAAATTACTTAGTAAGAAAAATAATATAATTAGCTTAAAAAGAAAAAGAAAAAAGGAGGAAGAAAAATTTTTTATATAAGGGGTATTTTAACTTATACCTTATATATATATATACTATAGCTAGAAATACTTTTTTCCTAAAGCGGCGGGGTATATAAGGGATTTAAGCTACGCCCGAATAGTTAAGTTATATAAGGGGTGCTTAGTTAAGTCCGCGCGTATAATAAGCGCGGGGTATATATAAGTGCACGCGATTAGTTAGCGCCGCGCGCGGGATAGGCGCGGGCTATATACGGACTATAACCTTAAGTATATATACTATATATATTTTAAAACCTCTTAAGTTATTTTATATTAATAGAGTTAGCTTCTTATAAATATTAAAAAGTATAAGATTTTTATAGTTTTTAAGAATATATTTATAAGTAAAAATAATATTATATAAATAATAATAAAAAATATTTAGAATTTTTAAAAGTATTATTAGCCCTAATATATTTTTTTTTAATTTTAGTTTTATTTTATATATTTTCTTTAAATTTATATAGAAATTTTAGTAAAAAAAGGTAATTTAATTTAAAAATTTATATCTTTCTAATTAAAATACTTATAAGAATATTTTTTATATATAAAAAGGCTTAATTTTACTATAAAGAGAATCTTTTTTTTTATTATATAATAATTTATAAGGTATAGATAAAAAGCTATAAACTTCCTACCTTATATTAAATTTCTTAAAAGCTAATATTTAATTAAGAAAAGATTAGTATAAGATAAAATTTTAAATAAAATCTTATTATATAAAATAAGCCCTAATTTACCTATAATCTTATTTTTAGCTTAGTAAGCCTTTTAGATCTTTAGTTATTAATTCTTTTCTATTTTTTCCTTTTTTTTCCTTACTAGTATATTTTTTACTATATAAATCTTTACTAAGGGTAATAAAATTAATTTTCTTTAAAAAAACTCCTCTAATAAGAGACCTAAAAATATAAAAATAATATTACCTAATAATAGATTTTTAATTTATTATTAATAGAATTTTTACTTATAATATTACTAATTATTAGAATTATAAGAAAAGATTTTAGCTAAGAAACTTTAGCTATTTTTATATAAGATTTAATTTAAAGACTAATATTAGCTATATAAATAAGAAAAAAAAATATAGAACTTATATAAGGTTAAACATAAGTAGCTATTTATTTTAACTTATTTTACTATTTTATATAAGAATTTAATAAAATTCTTTCTTTTTTTAAAATAAGTATTTATCCTAGCCTTTTAAACTAAAGAATTAATTACCTTATAATAAATAGCCTAATTAAGATAAATTTAGAAGTATTATATAGCCCTTAATAAGCTTTATATTATAGTATTTTTCTCTAATTAAAACGGATTACGTAAGCTAACTAAAAATTTAGTCTTTTTAGTCTTTAGTCTTTAGTTAGTTAGTTACTATATTTAAGGACTAACTAAAGTCCTTAAAGTAACTAACTAAAGACTAACTAAAAGGTACGTATTTTTAGTCCGGACTTTTTTTAGTTAGTCCTAACTAACTAAAGACTAACTAATTTTAAACCCTAAGCTTCTTAGATAGTAAGATTAAGGGTAAGTACTTAATAAAAGTAAATAGGTTATTTAGCTAAACTAGCTTCCGGGCTATATAGTCAAGTAGTAACCTTTTCTTAGCTATTTAAAATAAGCTAATAAAGAGATCCTAAGTATAGTTAGTTACTTAATAGATTTCTTAGGGAAAATACTATTTATTAATTATTAAGGTAATAATTAAGTGCTTATAAACTAAGCTAGCTTAATAGCCTTAGAAATTAATAAGGGGGATAGGATAAATAGGGATAAGCTTAGCGCTTAAGCGCTTTATAGCTTACTTTACGAAATAATAGCTAACTAAAAGATAGGCGTTTACCCTAGTATTATATAAAGTAAAAGTATAAAGAGTAATATTATTAACTTAAACTTAACTATTAATAGTAAATAATTTTTTTACTTTTTATTTTATATATAATATTTTTAAGATTATTAAAAAGCTTTATAATAATCTTACTTTTTTCTTAAATTAAAGTTATTTAATTAAATAGAATTAGGCGGGGGCGTTTAAACTTTATAAACTCTCTTTATCTTTTATTAGTTAAGGCAGTTCTTAGCTATATAGCCTTTCTTTTTATAAATAAAATAAGTGCTATTTTCTTAGTAAACTTTCTTTTTATCTTCGCTTAAAAGCTAGCCTTTTTAATATAAGGTTATAGTTATAGTTTTTTTTTATATTATTAAAGTAGTTTTATTATCCTAATAAGCTTTTTATATAGCTTCTTAGCAGGTAAATTTCTTTTTCTAGTAAAATATAGCGTTTTTATATATTTATAAAATTCTTTATATATTATATATAAGTTTTTAGCTTTTATAAAAAAGCTTATATTAAGGTTAGTAAGTAGATAATCTAAAAGCGTATATTTAATTTAAGCTAGGAGAATTTAAGTTTTAGCTATACTTATAAAGTAGTTAAACTTAGCGAGGAACTCTTAAATCTTCTACTTACTAATTAAAAAAAAGTTTAGTTTATAAAGTTAGTTTATAGTCTTTACGAATTTATTCGGATTTCTATAAACAGACTTTAAATATTAAACTATCTTAGCTAATCCGAAAAAAAGGCGTTCCTTTAAATTATACTAAGTTTTTAATAATTTATAAGCTTTTCTTTTTAAAGCGCGGAATAAAATACTTATCCTATTTTACTTATTATAAAAAATTATCTTATTAGATTTTATCTTATTTTTTAAGTTTATAAGGAAAATATTAAAATCTTTTTTTTATTTAAAAACTTACTTACCTTTTTATTATAAACTTTTGCGGAATTAAAATAAAAGGGGTTTAGCTATTTTACCTAAGTAATTAGCGTAAAGGTATTTTAAGCAGCCTTTCTAATTAAAATAAATATCTTTTTACTTATTTTAAACGCTATTAATATTTCTTAATAGTTTTTTTTTATATTTAAGTCTTAATTTTAGTTTTTCTAAGTTAATTAACTTTAAAGTTTTATAATTTATATTTATAATTATATTATTTTTATATATAATAATAATAATAATTTATACGCTAGTATACCTTATATAGCTTAAAATATTTTATATATATTTTAAAAGGGGGAAAAACTAAAAAACTTAAAATAAAACTCTCCTCTTAAGTATTACCTTAGCTTAAAGTTAGACCCCGCTTATACCTAGTATTTTATATATTTAATAAGTTAAGTATTAACTAATAATTTAAAAGCTAATATTTCCCCTAAAGCGGACTTTATAATAATAAAAATATACGTAAACTAAGTCTAGTATAGAGTTTATATAGCTTACTTATCCTCTTAGCTATTATTATTACTATAAACTAAATCTTTATATTTAATTAAAGCGGCCTTAATAATCTAATTTATTAAAGCCTTATTAATATAGCTTAGGAATATATAAAAATTTTATTATTTTATAATAAACCTTATAATAGCTAATCTTAAAAAATAGCTAAATTATTATAATAAAGCTATAGATAAATATAGAGTTAGAGTTAAAGGAGGAGGTATTATTATATTCGCTTTTTAGTATTTCCGCCCTAGCTATTACTAATTTCTAGTTAGCGCTAAAAGGGGAGGAGGAGGGGTAATATATATAGAGTTTTAGTTTATAAACTTTTAAAGTTAAGTAATATATATATTTTTCGCCTAGTCTTATATTACTTTTATTTTAAAGTAAAGTTAACTTTACTTAAAATAAGATTTTTAATAAAAAAAGTAATAATATAATCTTTTTCTATAAGCTATAAGATAAGTAAATTTACTTTTTATATATAAAATAATAGAATATTTATTATATTATAGCTTTATTATATAATATTTAATAATATATTTAAGTTAATAATATTTAAAATATTACTAAAGTTAAACTTTTAATATATATAGTTTAGCGTTAAAAATCTCCGCTTATATTATTATATTTTTATTATAAATCCGGTTTATATTCGCTATATTATTAATAATAATTATTAAGAAACTCCGCTAAGTTTTAAAATAATATTTTTTTATATATAGTTATATTACTAAGATTTTATTTAATAATTTAATTTTTTTTAAAAAGCTTTTTTATTACCTTATTATAAAGCTTACGCTAATATTTTTTTTATAATAAAAATATAACTTTTACTAATTAAGTATACTTTTTTTAAAAATAATATAAAGCTATTTTAAATTAAATTAAAGCTTATAAATAATATCTTAAAATATTATTATAATATCGCTACTAAGTAGTTTCCTTATTATAAAAGCTTAGCTTTATTTATAAAGTTTATAATTAATATTTATTATAATTATTTTAAGGCTTTAAACTTAGAGTAAAGTAGCTATAAAGTTAAAATAAATTATAAGCTATTATTTATATTACTTAAAAATTTATTTTTTTAATAATTTTCTTTAGTATTTTAGCTATAATTATAGCTTTTATTAGAAAAATTCTACTCCTCCTAAAGCTATAGGAAAAAAAGGAAACTATAATTATAATAGCTAAGAAGATATTACTAACTAATAAAGTTAAAATAAAAAGGGCACCTCTCCGAACCTTTTTAAACTCCGCTATTTATTTAATAATTACTTATATAAAAATAAAAGTATCTCTTAAAATAATTTTAATAATATTTACCTTAGCTTTTAATAAGGTAATAAATATAATAAACTTTTAAGTTTAAGATTATTATAATTTAGAGTAAAGCTATATTTTAAGTAAAAAATTTTTATAGTTATAATTAACTTATATAATATTACCCTCCTTCTTAGAGTTATTTTAAGCGCGGCTAGCTATCGCCTTAAAGTAACGGAGGGAGCGGAGTTTATTTATAATATAAAAATAAGAAGTTTATATTTACGTTATTATAAGCGTAAAGTTTTTAAAATATATAAAAGTTATATTTTTATATATAGCTTTTATAATATAGTTATATTAGTAATATTTTAAAAAAAGGTAGTTATAATTATAGTTTAGTTTTTATTAAAATTTTATTTTATTATAAGATTAAGCGTTTCTAAAGCGAGTTTCCTTAATTATTTTAAAGTTTAATTAGGGGCTTTAATTATATATCTTAAAGCTAGTTATAGTTTAAGTTTTATATAAGTTTTTTTCTATTTTATATAAAGATATAAGAGTTTAATATATATTTATTAATTACTTATTAGCGAAGATTAAGCTTAGAATAATATTATAGCTAAGTTATATTAAGTAAATAATAATATTTATAATATTATTATTATAAATAAAGATTCTAAGCTAAAAAGAAAGGAAAGAAAAAGGGAAAGCTTTTATAAGTAAGATCTTAGTAAAATATATAAGGGTATATACTAATAGAGGTAAGAGAGGGTATAGTAAAATAGTAAGTAAGGAAGCGATTATATTTTTTAGTAATTTCCCTTAAAGTCCTTTTTAAGTAATTTTTTAACAAGGTTTTTATAAGTTATATAACTATAATTAGAAATCCTCGGAAATTACCGTAAAATATCTTAAGAGAAATTTTTATAAGTGCTAGTATATAATATTTATTAGCTTTATTTTAATAAATCTTATTTTTTAAAAAACTTATTATATAGTAACTAAAAAAATTAAATCTTTTATTTTAAAAGTTAGCTATAATATTTATATAATTTTTCTCCTTATTATAATAATTATAATAAACTTTTATTATAATATTATTATAATATATCTTTTAAATAAAATAACTTTTATATATTTTATAAATTTTATACTTATAATAATATAAATATAAATTTCTTATTTTTATATTATAAGCAGACTCCGCTCCTTTTATTACCTTATAGTAATAATAAGCTATAGTTAAAGTAACTTTAAGAAGGAGGGTAATATTATATAAGTTAATTATAAATATAAAATTTTTTTACCTAAAATATAGCTTTACTTTAAATCGTAATAATCTTAAATTTAAAAGTTTATTATATTTATTATTTTATTAGAAACTAAAGTAAATATTAATAAGATTATTTCGGAAAATACTTTTATCTTTATATAAATAATTATTAAATAAATAGCGGAGTTTAAAAAAATCCGAGGAGGCGCCTCCTTTATTTTAACTTTATTAGTTAATAATATCTTTTTAGCTATTATAGCTATAATTTCCTCTCTTTTTTATAGCTTTAAGTGGAGCGAAACTTTTTTAATATAAGCTATAATTATAGCTAAAGCGCTAGAAAAAATTATCGAAAAATAAATTTCTAAGTAATATAAGTAATAGCTTATAATTTATCTTAACTTTATTATTACTCCGCTTTAAATTTAAGGCCTTAAAGTAATTATAATAAATATTAATTATAAACTTTATAAATAAAGCTAAGCTTTTATAATAATAAAATTATCTAATAATAATATTATAATAATATTTTATAATATTATTTATAAGCTTTAGTTTAATTTAAAATAGCTTTATATTATTTTTAAAGAAAAAATATATTTAATTAATAAAGGTTATATCTTTATTATAAAAGGTATATTAATATAAGCTTTATAATAAAATAATAAAAAAGCTTTTTAAAAAAAGATTAAGTTTTTAAATAAAGTTTTAATAATATAATTATATATAAAGAAATATTTTTTAAAAACTAAGTAAAGCTTTCTATTAATTATTATTAATAATATAGCGGATATAAATTAAATTTATAATAAGGGTATAATAATATAAGTGGAGATTTTTAACGCTAAACTAGATATATTAAAAATCTAACTTTAATAATATTTTAAATATTACTAACTTAGATATATTACTAAATATTATATAGTAGAATTATAATATAATAAATATTTTACCGCTTTATATATAAAAAGTAAGTTTATTTATTTTATAATTTATAAGAAAAGTTATATTATTATTTTTTTTATTAAAAATCTTACCTTAAATAAAGTTAAGTTTATTTTAAAATAAATATAATATAAGACTAAGCGAAAAATATATATATTTTCTAATTTTAAAAGTTTATAAATTAAAATTATATATATACCGCCCTTTCTTCCTCTCTAGCGCTAATTAAAGTCTAATAATAATAGGGGCGGAAATATTAAAAAGCGAATATAATAATACCTCTCCTAATCTTTTTTCTAAACTTATCTATAATTTTATTATAATAATTTAGCTATTTCTTAAAACTAGCTATTATAAGGTTTATTATAAAGTAATAAAACCTTTATATATTTCTTAGCTATATTAATAAGGCCTTAATTAATTAGATTATTAAGGCCGCTTTAATTAATTCTAAGGATTTAGTTTATAATAATAATAATAGCTAAGAAAATAAATAAGCTATATAAACTTTATATTAAACTTAGTTTATATATACTCTTACTATTATAAAGTTTACTTTAAGAGATATATTAGCTTTTTAATTACTAATTATTACTTAACTTATTAAATATATAAAATATTAGGTATAGGTAATATTTAACTTAAAGCTAAGGTAACGCTTAAGGGGAGGGTTTTACTCTAAGTTCTCTAGTTTTTCCCCCTCTTAAAATATATATAAGATAGTTCTAAGCTATATAAGGTATATTAGTATATTAATATTAATATTATTATTATAATATTATCGCGGATTTTTTCCTATTTTAAGAAACGTTTAGATTATAAGTTATTTTTAATAAATTTATTATAAATAATAAAGGGACGTTAATTAAGCTTAAAGCTATATTTTAAAGCTTTTAAATAAATATTATTAATTATATATTAAGGGATTCTTATAAGGCTTTTAACTTTAGGCCCTAATAAGCCTTATACCCGAAGTATAATAATAAGGGCTTAGGTTACGATATCTCTTTATTTTTAAAAATAGGTAAAATACCTTTTTTTAACCTTCTTAAGGTAGGCAAAATACCCTTCTTTTAACCCCTTTAAGGTAGGCAAAGTACCCTTCTTTTAACCCTCTTAAGGTAAGCAAAATACCCTTCTTTTAACCCTCTTAAGGTAGGTAAAATACCCTTCTTTCAACCCTTTTAAGGTAGGCAAAATACCTTTCTTTTAACCCTCTTAAGGTAGGCAAAATACCCTTCTTTTAACCCTTTTAAGGTAGGCAGAGATAGCCTTCTTTAAGCCTCTTTTATCTGTTATTTTTAGCCGTCTTTAGGCAGTAATAGCCTTCCTTAGACAGGAAGGTAGGAAAAAGGCGTTAAGCGGTATGCTTAACGGGCTACGTAGCGCAGATATACCCCCCCTGCTAATTTCTATATATATTTACTTTTTTCCGACAGGGGTTATTTAGGTGGCTGGGCAAGGAGTTTTGAAGGCGGCCTCCGTTTTTGCTTTGCTCTTTTATACCTAGCCACATGAGGCTATTTATAACAGTCAGGTGACATAGCTGTTTATCTCTCAGGTGCAGCATTCTACTGTGTATCTTTAAGCTAGTATCTCCTTGCTATGCGTCGGTAATCGGGTGAGTACATCGAAACTACCAGTGCCAACTCTCCCAAGCTTACCCATAACTAAACAACTACTCGGCGTCGTAATATTATCCCATTCACCCTCTAGTATCGCGTCCTTGAGACAGGTGATAGTCGTCTCGAAGCTCATCTTCGTGAACGGACTAACATTGCCTCGGAGACCGATGCGGTTGAAGGGGGTAAAGCTTCCGTTCCTTGTCATATAGTCGGCTATAAGATTAAGATGCCTGTTATCAACCTTGATGCCGTGAGACTCGAATACTCCTGTCAGCTCCAGGACGATATTACCACGGCACGCCTCCACCCCGTACACATCCAGCATCGCCCCTATGTCGTTCGTTCTCAGCCGCTTCAGGTCAATGATGTCGCTGTGAGTCCACATGGCCTGAAGGTTCACGCCATCCGTGTGCGCAACGCGCTCCAAATCGTCACTGACGTCGACACTGCACGAGCTCACTCTCGGGATTTGCCGCACGACCGTCTTGCGGACTGCCTCTTGCACGACGTTGAGCATCAGCACCTTGGGAGACGCGAACTCAAATTCGAACGTCATGTCACACCATTTACCACCACTCTCGTCATTATTGAATCTTGTCACGTCAAGATAAGTCCGTAAAATGCGATGCGCGCGCACATTGGTTGAGAGTGAGGTTCCATATTTATCGCCACTTCTGACTGCGACATTCGGGCGATCTGGTGTTGAATCCAATACATCCTCGTCTTCATTGCTGCTCATCGCTTGTCCCTCGTCCTGCACTTGTGGTGGGTCGTCCTCTTCGTCGTTGGGTCCGTACGAGACAGCCTCTGTTTGGTTTGCTCGTTGCTTCGCTTCCGTAGCGTCCTCCGCATCGTCGTCTCCAGTACTGCCCATGACCGTTTCGACTACGCTGGTTTGAATCCCGACGAGAGGAGCCGCCGCGGTGTCCTGGACCCTTTTCGTCTTTATTTCCCCTTTAATGAGAGATTGCAGCTTCGGCAAACAACTTTTCTCGACGGCGTCCATGACTTCGGCTATGCTAATAGCATAGGTCTCCTTGTACTCTATGGCCGGGAAGAATTTGAGGCTCACGTGGTATGTCCTGGCCTCCTCAAACATCTTTCCACGTCCACTTCTCTCCTTAACATCAACTCTATCCATAATGGAGCTCAGGTGCAGGGTGCCAATAGCCTTGGCGAAATTTTCAAAGTCGGCAGAGGACAGCTCACTGACTGGAAAGAGTGTCATCGAGGGCGTCGAAATATTCCTGGATGCTGTCATCAATATCTCGCGAAGTCGAGGAATTCCGAGGGTCACATTTTTCGCCGAGTGCCCAGCAAGATGAAAGGTATTCAACGTCATCTGTGTCGACGGTTCGCCCACTGACTGGCCGGCGACAATGCCAACGGCCTCTCCAGGTTCCATCAGCGACTTCAGATACTTGAAAGCGAATAGAAGCTCTGCATTCTTTCGATTCAACGTGGCACTCTTTCGGTGCCACATGGCATGAGATGACGTCTGCTTTGCTCCGTCACCTTTCTGTTTAATCAGCCCGTTGGGATTCGCCTTGAGGTAGTTCGTCATGGACCCGTAAAAGGCCTCAGATGTGACGAAAGCGTTGGTAGCTGGGTTCACTTTCGAAATCAAGGGATCCTTGCATTTGAAACCATCATTATCGGCATGCTTGATGGCACTTTTCATCCATTTGGAGCAGTCTTCTCTTCGGATAACAGGATTTTTCCCCACTTTCTCGTCGTATCGAAGTTGCGCGGCTTCGGCGTCGACATTCTCTAGAATGAACCCGAAATCCACCAGATATTTCTGCTTCGTGACGTCGAGTCCATCTTCGCCGTAGAGGAACTGGACCAAAGAGCCGTCCGAATCCCTCACGGAGTTATCATATGCCACAGTAAGCCCTTCCATGCCCTTGATTAAACATCTTTGCAGGTAGCCGGAGCGGGAAGTTTTTACTGCGGTGTCGATCAGCCCCTCCCTCCCGGCCATGTGATGAAAGTAATATTCCTGAGGACGAATGCCGGTGAGAAACCGATTCACAACATAGCCGCCAGCTCTGATGTTAGTCTCAAAAGGCTTGAAGCTCGGCAAAGACTTTCCGCTGATCATTAGCGGGACACGCCTGCCCTCCAAGACTTGCTGGCCGAGATTGCAAGTGATTAAGGATGCGTTGACCATAGAACCCTTTGCCCCCGACGTCGTCATAGTTTGCATCTGGTTGCCTGGAAATGGTTTGTCGAGACGACTAGGGAGACAGACTTGTAATACGGCGTCTGTGATTTTGGTTGCGCCCCGGTTCATCAGGAGGTCAAGCCCCTTTTGCTTGTTATCATCACGGAAAACCTCTTCGAGCCGGGCGAAAAGGGTAAAATTTGAAGGGTCTTGACATTGCTCCAAAGAGACAAAAGTAGAGGCGATTTCCAGTCCTACCCGATCCGCTGATCGAAGTGTTTGTCGACGTGCGAACTCGCCCGCTCTTGTGAGTCTAAGATCATCTATGCCGCATGAAAAGGCCCTCATATTGAGATACCTCGTCAACAGTCGGCCGAGACTGCTAAGAAGCTTTCCCGCAGAAGTTGGGCCATACGTCTCATGGATAGCGTGGACGAGCCCTCCCGCACTGTGACCTATCTGCGACTTGTCAAGGACGCCGAAAATGAAGTCCCCATCCTGAATTAAAACCCTGCCCTCTTCAGAATTGGGACCCCATTGTTCTGCCTTGATCTGTGATCTTTCACACAATGTCAATCCTCCGCACCCGGACGGACGGATGTTGAGCAAAATTGTCGTGTAAACTTGCTTTCCCGTCCACCTTGGCGAGGGTCTCAAAATGGCCGGAGGCAGAAGCTGGAGCCTATCCGACATGACGTGGCCACTTTCTGGCCGCAAAGCCGCGTAAATCAATTGCTGGTAATCACCACGAGAAAAGAAGGTATCGCGATTACACATTGCCACAGACACTGAGATGTGGTCTTGAATCAGGCCCCTCAGTGGCTTCCCGGCTGTAGCTGATAGGTATTGGTGGTCCGTATCCGCGATTTGGAAAGCCTCTGCTCGTGCAACTTCGTTCTGTGGAAAATGCAGGTTCATCTCGTCTCCGTCGAAGTCAGCGTTGTATGTGTTGCAATTGGCGTAATGCATCCGTATTGTTTTTTCACCTGTGAGGACCCGCACACGATGACCCATGATGGACGGCTTGTGCAACGTGGGCTGGCGGTTCATCAAAACGACGTCTCCGTTGGTGAGGTGGCGGTAGACCTTCTTATTACTAGTTCTCGCAATGTTGCTATTTGTCGGTGCGAGCAGTTGATTTGCAAGTGATAGACGGTCGTCATCAGATTTATTCCCGAGGCGGATAACTTGCCCTTGCTCGTTTTCGACAGCAGAAGCCCCGGGCCACTTGTCAACGCCATTGATTATAGCCTGGTACATGTCCCTGAAATTGTGACTGGTTACTGGCTCTGGATATGTAAGTTTCTTGGCAAACACAGGGGGTACACCAATTTCGTTCGTTTCTATATTCGGATCTGGTGAGATGACGCTTCTGGCAGCAAAATTGACTCGCTTGCCCATCATATTGGACCTGAATAGTCCCTCCTTTTTTTCCAGCATTTGTTTGATACCTTCCTCGGCGCCCTTCGCAGCGAACCCGTGGAAGGGGCTGTGAGAATTGTCAATAAGCGCGTTAACTGCCTCTTGAAGATTGGCCCATGCTTGGTGCACTTGATTAAGATTAGAAGCTGTACTTTCCAATGCGCCGTACGTTCGTGCAAATTCCAGGCAACTTCTCAGAATCAATTTGAACGGAGAATTTTGTAGTGCCTCTGCAATCCTCGAATCTCCAGTTCGCGCCTCTGGTCGGAAGCGGTTTGGAGGAACGAGAATCGCGGAGATGAAGAACATTTCTGGAGTGATCTTCTGCGATTCGCGCGTTAATGGTCTAGCGGTGTAGAGAAGACGCAGGATATCTTGCTCCTTGTTGAATAGCTCCTCCAGGCGAGCTTTTACTTCCATAGAGCTGATGTATCGCTGGGAAATATTTGACTTCGCCGAATTTGCCTCCGGTACGTCCGAGTCCTCAGCAGAAAGCTCAGATCCTTGATGACCTGTTATATGTATATCGCCGTTTGTGTCTTCCGCCGTAGATTGTTCATCTCTTTTCTTCGACCTAGCATGATATTCTCGAGCCAAGGCATCGTTTCTCCGCAGGCTTTTCTGTGCCATGGCGGCCTTTTCCTTGGCAGTCAATTCCTTCTCGAAAATTTTGACGCATCGGTTTTTGCGGTACGATGGTGAGATCCCGCAACAGTTAGAACATCGTCTTGAGCCCTGTACCGCTTTCAGAAAGGCCTTGATAAGCTCTTGCCGCGGCCCTCTAACGCCCTCGTGCTTCTCTCTCGTCTCGTCATATTGCTGCGACTTGTTGGCGAGTAGAAGACGTTGCACATAGGCCTCCCGTGTCCGAATGACGCTATTCGTTGCCCTCTCTCCTTCTTCCTCGGCCTGATCGTCATCAAGATCGAGGTCTCCCTGTAGATCTATGGCAAGATCGTTCTCGGAAACACAGCCGACTAGATGAGCCTCGTTGACCAAGCCATACTGGAGGAGGCGCAGCTTGCACGAGTACAAATGGATGTCCTTTTGCGGTAGGCGGAAACCGTGACAAAAGACACACGCAGCTCGAAGTAAGCGATATGCCTGATCCATGAATACAGGATGATATACGGGAACAGGCAGCTGTATGTGCCCCGGATGGCCGGGACAAGCGGGTTGCTTCAAGCTGCAGGTAGAGCATCTATGCGACATTAGCTTAGAGCAAGTATGACTGCAATTATCATTTGCACATGCGGATGTTCGCCCCATGATCCAAGAGCTGGGTCGTATAGACCGCCGGGAGAAGGGTTGCGGAGTTTGTCGAACGTGCTCTCATTTTCAATGCGCTTGACCGATAAAGCATGAAGTTCTTCGACTGAAAGAAGGATAAAGTCGACGCTCTCCAACTCCGAAGAGATGGGCGGAGCAATATTCATTTTGGCCGCGAAATGGTTTCCGAAAGAGTTGCTTGACAAGTTAAATAAAAAAAAGTTCCCTGCCAGGAAAGAGTATTGAAGGGGATATGTGATCTCACGTGACCCTGCCCCGTCTAGTCTAGCGTCCTAGCCTCTAGGCCCTCCCTATGATAAGTACTATGTCAAGCTGACTATCAGGTCCGACCTTAGCCGACCAAAAACCCACTTCTAAATTATATAATCTAACCACTATATATAGGCGTAGTATTTTATAAAATAAAGGTAAGGACTTTACCTACCTATATATATTAATTCTAGTAAATATATAAAGTCGGTAATTATATCTTAGAAAATATTTCTTAAATATTTTTAAATTAATTTAAGACTTATTTCGAAATTTATATATTTACCTAGCTATTTATAAATTATTCTAATTATCGCTTTAGATTTTTAACCTCTAATTAAAATATAGTACATTTAGAATTCTTACTTTATTAATTTTAAACTAATTTTAGGCTTTTTCTCTTTTTTTTATATTCCTAATAATATAATATTAGCTAATATCGAAATATCTAAAATATTTGCTTATTAGTTAAGCTTTCCCCCCCTTTTTTTATACCGCTTTTTTTAGTTTTTCTATAAAATATATATATATTAGCCTTAAATTAAAATATTATTATAAATAATATTTATCTTATATTATAAGTTAATATAATAAAAACTAAAATTTATTTAATTTTAATTTATATATTTAAAAATAAATTATTACTTACTTTTTAATATAATTTATTAGTAAAATATATTTTTTATTTTATTAATAAAATATATTATATAAAGCCTTAATATTATTTATATAATTTTTATAAAATATTCTAATTATAATAATAATAATAATAATTTATATATTAATATACCTTATATAGCTTAGAACTATCTTATATATATTCTAAAAGGGGGAAAAAACTAAAAAACTTAGAATAAAACCCCCCCCTTAAGCGTTACCTTAACTTTAGGTTAGACCCCGCCTATACCTAGTACTTTATATATTTAATAAGTTAGGTATTAATTAGTAATTTAAAAGCTAATATTTCCCTTAAAGCGGACTTTATAATAATAAAAGTATATATAAACTAAGTTTAATATAGAGTTTATATAGCTTACTTATCTTTTTAGCTATTATCGTTATTATAAACTAAATCCTTATATTTAATTAAAATAGCTTTAATAATTTAATTTATTAAAGCCTTATTAATATAGCTTAAAAATATATAAAAATTTTACTATCTTATAATAAACCTTATAATAGCTAATTTTAAAAAATAGCTAGATTATTATAATAAAGCTATAAATAAGTATAAAATTAAAGTTAAAAGAGGGGGTATTATTATATTCGCTTTTTAATATTTCCGCCCTAGCTATTATTAGTTTCTAGTTAGCGCTAAAAAAGGAGGAAAGGCAGTATATATAAAATTCTAGTTTATAAATCTCTAAAGTTAAGTAATATATATATTTTTTGCCTAATCTTATATTATACTTATTTTAAAGTAAAGTTAACTTTACTTAAGGTAAGATTTTTAATAAAAAAAGTAATAATATAATTTATAAAATATTTAGGCTACGCTTAAATAGCTAAGTTATATAAGGGTGCTTAGTTAAGTCTATATATATAATAGGCGCGGGGTATATATAAGCGTATATAATTAGTTAGCGCCGCGCGCGGGCCGCGCGCGGGCTATATATAAACTATAACCTTAAATATATATACTATATATACCTTAAAACCTCCTAAGTTAATTTATATTATTAAAGTTAGCTTTATATAAGAGTATTAAAGTATCGGACTTTAATAATAAATTAACTTCTATTATAGATAACGCTAATACTTAATAAGCTATTATCGCCTAGCTCTTAAAATAGTAAACTATAATTATAGAATTATAAAACCTTATATATTAGTAATATAAGTTTATATAATTACTTAAGTAATAATAGTTATATCCCTATTATAAGCTATTACTAATTAAGTTCTTATTTAATAGTAAT
This sequence comes from Ophiocordyceps camponoti-saundersi (nom. inval.), assembly GCA_003339415.1. NCBI lineage: Eukaryota > Fungi > Ascomycota > Sordariomycetes > Hypocreales > Ophiocordycipitaceae > Ophiocordyceps > Ophiocordyceps camponoti-saundersi. The sequence continues at coordinate 53,710 of PDHQ01000156.1, forward strand.
AAGAATCTCTTTCTAATATAGCGCTTTTTTATATTTTATAAGCTATAAGTAAATTAAGCTTTTATTAATAACGCTTATAACTAATAAGTATTTTTATATAAATATTTTTCTCCTATTATCTAAGCTAAGGTAGCCCTATTTTTTAAGTAAAATAATAAGTATAAATATAACCTTAACTATTTCTTAAGTTACTTTAATATTATATTTACTAACTTTTACTAGCGCTAAACTATTATAATAAAGCTAAAGTACCTTATATAAGGCGCTTCTAAGTTTTTCTTTAATTTTCTTATTTATTTTAAAGCTAAGCTTACTTTAGCAGATAATACTAAGTAAGCTAATAAAATTAAAGTTATATATTTTTATTATATTTTTACCTTAGCCTTTCGCTAATATTATATAAGGCGTTATATTCTCTTTATTAAATATACTATTATTATTATATAAATACACGCTATTATTATAGATATTAAGTTATTCCGCTTTAAAAATAAAAGCTAGGCACTTTTATTTTATATTCCTAAGCTATCTCCGGATACTCTAATAATAAATATATATTAAACTAGCACTTAGCCGCGTTTTAGTAAGCGTAGCGGTCCTCTTTTTTACGGCTAGTCTAGCCGCGGCGGTAAAAACCGTTACTAGGCGGCCTAAGTTAGTAATAATAAAATCGCGAAATAATACGTTAATAGCTATTATTTTTACTATAATAGTATTAGCTATTTCTTATATAAGCATAAGCTTAACTTTTTATTTTTAATATTTTTAGTTTATTTCGCTAATATTATAAAGAAAGAGGAGAACCTTATTTTAAACTAAGGAAATAAGTCCCCCTTATAATAAGTTTTCTATAAGAGGAGGATTCGCGTAGTATTATAGCTTATAAAATATTAAATAACTATTTTATAAATATTAGTTAGAATATAAATTTACCTTTTTTTTACTTATATTTATAAATTCTATATTTTTTATTATTATATAAGTAAATAATAGCTATAATTACTATATTACTATAAGCGAATTTTTTATTTAGCGCTATTAGCTTAAGCGAATTCCCCTCCTTTACTTATAAGTAATTTATATTATAATATAAATATATTACTAATATAATATACGCTTTAAGCTATACTTATTTATCCGCTACCTTATTTGCTTTATAGCTAATATTAATAGTTAGTAGTTACTTATTATAGCGTATTTAATCCTAAGCTTTACTTAAGATTTAATTCTTAGCTTTTTTTAAATAGCGCGTAATAATATCTCGCTACGCCTTAATAAGCGGGAAGTTATAGTATACTTTATTAGTAACTTAGTTATCCCTTATTCTAAATTTTAATAAGTTAATTACCTTATTATAGCTATCTTTAATTTTATTTTCGCGGCCTTTATTTAATATAAGTTTTAGTAGTAAATAGGCTATTAGTTCCTTATTATTAATTTATAGGATATTTCTTACGTTTTATATATTATTATATCTTCCCTAACTAAGACCTCTTTCTTACTTTTTAAAATATTAGATTTCGCTAACTTTTTTAATAAGGAGAAGGCAAGCGTCCTGCCCCCTTACCGCGGTAATTATAATTATTATATCTAGCTTCGCTAATAGCTTAATAGCTCTTTACCTCCCTTACCTTAGGGGCTACTTTATAATATACCTTATAAATATCTCCTCGAAGTCTATAAATAAATTATTAACTTAATAAATAAGGGGTAAATCCGCACTAGCTTTTTATCCGCCGTTACTACCGTTCTACTTACTAAGAAGCTTAATAATAAGTAGCGTTTTTATATTAATTATCGCGCCTTAAATAAAATAATAAAGTAAAATTAATATTTTTTTCTTTTTATTAAAAAGATATTTTATAGCCTTTCTAGCGCTTATTAATTTACGAAGCTTAATATTTGCGCTATCTTTTATAAGCTATATATTATAAAAAGCGATAAATACTTAACTACTTTTTATATATAGTTTAATTTTTTTAAGTACCTTATTTACTTTTTTAGTTTTATAAGCGCGCTTACTATATTTTAATATTATATTAATATTACCTTAAGCGATTTCTTAAAAAACTTTATTATAATATATTTAGATATAAGGGATTAGTTTATAATTAATTATAGCTAAATAGGGGGGATTATAGCGGATATATTTAGGTCTTCCCGATAGCGCTTAGTTATCGCGCGGGGTATATAGCTAGCTTAAAAGGGGGGCTTCTCTCCCCTCTCTTTCCTCTCTTCGATAGCTTTAATTATAACTTTACTTTAGCTTACTTCTATAATTATTTTAGTAATATTATTATATTAATTAAAGCTCCTCTTACCGCTAATTAAATATAAGAGTAAGATCTTAATATAAAACGCTATTAAATTTTACTTATATTAAAGCCGCTTTTAGCTTATTCTAACTTAGATTTTTAATTAGCTATTATATATACTAAATTTGCGATTAATAGAGCTATAATTAGGGAGCTTAAGTTTTAGTTTTACTATATCTTTTCTTATCTTAGCACCTTTTAGTAAATATTCTTTTTATATATTATTATAGCTATAGATTTTTCTTATTAGCTTAAAGCCTTTTTAGTATATATTTTTAAGCTTCTTAAGGAGAGTTATAAAAAGCGCTAAGTAAGTTTTTTCTTAATTAAGATATATTAAGAGCTATTAAAGCCTCTTAGAGAATATATTATAAAGTAAAAATATATTTTTTTTAAAGCTAGACTATTATATTAGTTTAATTATATTAAGATTATTTTACTCTTATCTAAGCTACGTAAGGAGCTATAAAAGCGCTTAGATTATAAAAATTAGCTTATAATATATATAGCTCTCGCTAGCTTTCTCTAAGGCTTTAATAAAGTATTTAATTTTAGAAATATTCCTAATATACTAGTTAATTTACCGCCTCCCCTTTTTACTAACCTAATAGATATTATATTTATATAATCTTATTTTAGCACTATTAAGCGCTAGCGTTACTATTAGTATAACTAGATTAGTTATTTTAAGCGTAACTATTTAAAATTTTATAAGTAAATAGGGATATTAAAATTAGGGCTTTTTATAAGTAGAGTAAGGTAATTAGAGGTAAATCTAGAATATTTTAATTAGGGGGATAACGAGTAAAGAGGGATAAGTATATATTAGATATTATAGCTTAAGTAATTTCTAGCTTTATTACGTTACCTTATATAAGGATAGTCCGCGCGTAGCTTAGGCGCGTAAATTTATTAGTAAATATATATTATAATTATATTACGCCCTAGCTTATAAACTAGCGCTAATAATATATAGCGATAAGTATATAGCTAGCTTTACTATTTACTATAATTAAGGTATCTTCTAAGCTTCTTATAACTAATATAATATTATTTAATCTTATATACTAGCTATATAAGTAAGTTTTTACTATTAATATATAAAGTTATTAATTCTTATTTTAAGCGGTGCTACGATTTTAAGCTTATTAGAATTTTCCTTATAAAAATTAGGGTTTAATTCCTTAAGCTATAAGGGAGCTTTTCCGCCCTCTTATTCTTATTTTTACGAAAGCTATTAGGCTATTAGCTAGGGATTATATAAAATATTTTACTAGCGTAATAATATATAACTTTTCTATCTTACGCTCTTACCTCCTTAGCTAGCTTAAAAAGGGGGCTATATAAGAGATTAGTTTATAACTAATTATAGCTAGATAGGGGGGATTATAGCGGATATATTTAAGTTTTCCTAATAGCGCTTAGTTATCGCGTAGGGTATATAGCTAGCTTAGGAGGGGGGCTTCTCTCCCCTCTCTTTCCTCTCTTTAATAGCTTTAATTATAACTTTACTTTAGCTTACTTCTATAGTTACTTTAGTAATACTATTATATTAGATAATATTTTCATTTACTTAAATAGCTTATATTTTAATTATTAGCGTAAGGTACGCGTTATATTATTATATCTTTACTAAGCTAAGCTTTTCCTTAACTTTAATAAGTATAACTTTATTATTTATAAAGTTAAATATTTAAAGTTTATTATTTATATTAGTAAAAAAGTAAAATTAAACTTTATTAAGGTTTCCGCTATTCTTAAATAAAAGGCGCTAACTTATATTTAAGGCGTTTATAGTTTTTTAAAATTTGCTAACTTTTATTATAATTTTATATTTTACTTTTTTAACTTTATAGCCCTGCTTATTAACCTTATAAAGTAAGGCGCCCTTTTTTATTAAACTAATAAATACTAGCTTACCTTCTATATACTTAAGTTTACTTTTATATTAGCCCTTATTTTCGCTTAGTAAAACCTTAACTATAATATAATTATAAAAGCTAATTACTTTAATAAAGCTATAAGTAGTTATTTATCCTAAGTTAGCGCGGATTATATCTTTTAGCTAGTTATATATTATTTTAAGAAACTTCTCTTTACGGAGCGAAATTATATAATTTATAATAAAGAGCTTTTTGCTATTATTTCTTACCTTAAGGCGTAGTTTACTAAGCTATATAGCGTAGCTTAGCTATTTTTAATCTTAACTAGTTATAAGGCTTTTAAGTACTTTATTATACTTAAAGTTATAATAAAATATTAAGTATATTAGGCTAAGATACTTACTTTTTTTAATTTCTAACTTTAGTATTATTTTAGCGCGTAGGCGTCTTAGCTAAACGCTCTCTCTTAAAAGGAGTAGGAACGCCGCGGTATAAAGGACTATTATAGCTAAATTATATAGCTTATTTTTATTTATTTTTTCGAGTTATATCTAGTTTAGTTTAGCTTAGCCTTACTTAATTCCCTTTTTACTTAGCCCCTTACTTTTAATACCCTAGCTTCTTTTTAAGATAAGATTTTATAAGTATTTTAATTAGCGGCTTTTTATACTAATTTACTTTATAATATCCGCCGCTAAGTAATTTATTCCTTTACTCGGAAGTTTCCGCTAAAAGCTAGCACTTACGAGTAAGTTATAAATTACTCCTTTTTTACTTATAAGTAATTATAGTTCTAAGGCTATTTTTAAGTTTTTAAATAAAAACCTCTTATTATTATATTTATTTAATAAATATATAACTCCTTTATAACGGGATATTTTAATAAGAATATTACTTTTATATTTCTTTAATAAGAATTCTACTAAGATAAGATATTTATAAATATAGTATATTCTATCTATAATTATTATTATTACGAGGACTACTTAAATCGCTAGCGGCGCTAAGAACTACTTTAGCCGCTACCCCCGCTTAAATAATTCTAAATAACTTTTTCGGTAAACTTTATAACTAAGCTTCCTACCTCTAATAAATCTTAGCCTTATTTCCTTATAATTATTATAAATTATCTTTCTAAAGTTATTTAGCTTAAAGCTATAATATTAATAAATACTAAGTAATACGCTAAATATTTTATCTAATATTAATAATAATTTTATAGCTTCCTTTAGGAGTTAATCTCTAACCGCGGGTTAAATTAAATAAGTTACTTTTAGTTTACTTTCTACCGCCTTACTAGGGTATAAAAGCTCCTCTTTATAGCTTACTATCCCTAAACTAATAGCGGTATAAAGTATATAAACTAAAAAATATAAGCTATCTTATATTATATAATCTCCTTTTTATAATTTAACTAACTTTACTACTTATTAGCGTACTAGCTTATTTTAAATAATTAAAACTTATTTATAATAAGCGTAAGTCTTAACTACTTATTTTATAGCTTTAATATTACCCTCTTAGATTATTTATTTAAAGTTATCGCTTTAATTTTATTTTTAAAAAGTTAAGCTATAATATTCGCTTATTACCTTTATAATAATATTAAGCTAGCTTAGGCTTTTATCGCCTAAGCTTAGTAATAGTAAAAAGATTTATTTAATAAGTCCCGCTATTTTATAGAATAATTTTAAGTAAGTAATTTTATATAGCTTAACCTTATATATATATAATCTAACTATTTATCTTAAAAGCTTAATTATCTTAAAAGTAAATATAAAATAATAGTTATATTATTACTATTTATTATTATTTTAAATATATTACCTAATATTTACTTTACTTTTTATATTAACTTTATTAAATACGCTACTAATAACTTTATACTTTTTTAATTATTAGCTAACTTTTAACTAAACCCCTTTTTATATCTTTTTTATAATAACTTATCTTTTAATAAGTATAAAGTTAAGGAAATCCTTATTATAAAAAACGTAAGGGGCCGCCGCTTATTAGATAATCCGCCTTATTATCTTATTCTTATAAAATAAAAAAGCTACGTTATTTTTATATAAAAGCTATTTAATAATCTTAATTATTATATAATATTAAACTAGTTTAAGTTTATATAAAGTAATATATATTTTTATAATAGCTTAAGGCGAACTTAATTATATATTTATTTACTCTCTTTTTTAAGCTAATTATCTTTATTAAGTAATATTCCCCCTATATAAAGTAATTTTTCCGCCCCCTCCTTACCTTTTATCTCCCTTTATTCTTTTTTTATATTAGCTCTAAGCTAATATTTATATTATCTATCTTAATAGCGAAATTATCTATAATAGTTAATTAGCTTAGGAGACTATTATAATACTAGCTATAAGTAAGCGCTAATATTAATATATAATAAGTATATTCTTAAGTAGGGGAGGGCAAACTATAAGGCGGCGGAATTATATATAATAATAATAATAATAGGATTCCTTTTTATTTAGCCCCCGCGCTATATATAGCGCGCTTATTAATAAGCGTAAATTTACTCTCTTAATATAATAAAAAAGGGGAGGATAAGTAATATATATAAATAGCTAATAATTATAAGCTAAGTAACGTATATAAATTATTAGCGGGGGCGTATTATAAAGTAGCGAGAGCGGTATTACTTAAGCTAAGTAGCTTATATAAACTAATAAGCGCTATAAATATTTAGCGTAAGATATTATTATATTCCTTATTCCTACTCTTACGCGCGTTAATATTAGCTTAATAGTTTATAATATAAGTAGCTTATTTATTACGCTATTAATTAAGGATTTAACGCTAATATTCCTCTTACCGCTAAAAAAGGCCTTATACTATATTATAAAAAAATTAAGCTTAGAGGTAAGCGTACTTTATTATTACTATTATTATTAATAATATTATATTATTATTATAAATATACTATAAGTTAAGGTATAAAAGGTAAAAATAGCGATTATATTACTAATAGCGGGGATAAGCGCGGAGGTATATTATTAATTAAGCGTAATAGGGGTATAAAAGTATATCGCTAAGTATAAAGTAATATAAGTTATAGCTAATATAGCTTATAAGTAATTAATATAAATAATAAACTTAAGTATTAAGCGGGCGCGGCGGCTAAGGATTTTTTTAGTATAAGCGCGGGCGGGCAAGGTAATAGCTTATTTTTCTTTAACTATTATATATAAATTATAAATAGCTTAGCGTAAGCGTGCGTCCGTAGTAAATAGGTGCTTTTTCTAAAAGTACTATCTTCGCTATAATCCGCACGCCTTATAAGCCGCCTTATAGCCCTATTAGTAATTAATATTATAGCTATTATAAAGGTCCTAAATATAAAGTATATATAGATATTTTACCTCTTATAGTATAATAACGCTTTTATTATCTAAGTCTCTTTTTATAGCGTATCCGCTTATTATATAAAATAGTAATTATAGCTAATTAGTTAATATATTAATAAGGTAAGAAAATAACTTAATAAGTATAAAAAGCTTAAATAATAGTAGCGATAAAAGATAATAATAATAATAATAATAAAAATAAAGATAATAATATAAAAATAATTATAAAAATATAGTAATAAGCTAATAAATTAATAAGTATAAATAATAAACTTACTTAATAAGAAAAATAATATAGCTAGCTTAAAGAGAAAAGGGAAAAAAAGGAAAAAAAAATTTTATATAAGGGATATTTTAGCTTATACCTTATACGTATATATACCGCGGCTAGAAATACTTTTTTCCTTAAAGCGGCGGGGTATATAAAGGATTTAGGCTACGCTTAAATAGCTAAGTTATATAAGGGTGCTTAGTTAAGTTTACGCGTACGATAAGCGCGGGGTATATATAAGTATATATAATTAGTTAGCGCCGCGCGCGGGCCGCGCGCAGGCTATATATAAACTATAACCTTAAGTATATATACTATATATACTTTAAAACTTCTTAAGTTAATTTATATTATTAAAGTTAGCTTTATATAAGAGTATTAAAGTATTAAACTTTAATATAATCTTTTCTTATAAGCTATAAGGTAAGTAAATTGATTTTTTATATATAAAGTAGGAAAATACTTATTATATTATAACCTTATTATATAATATTTAGTAATATATTTAAATTAATAATATTTAAAATATTATTAAGGTTAGACTTTTAATATATATAATTTAATATTAAAAATCTTCGCTTATATTATTATATTTTTATTATAAATTTAGTTTATATTTATTATATTATTAATAATAATTATTAAAAAGTTTTACTAAGTTTTAAAATAATATCTTTTTATATATAATTATATTATTAAAACTTTATTTAATAATTTAATTTTTTTCTAAAAAGCTTCCTTATTATTTTATTATAAAGCTTACGCTAATACTTTTTTTATAATAAAAATATAACGTTTACTAATTAAGTATACTTTTTCTTTAAAAATAATATAAAGCTATTTAAAATTAAACTAAAGCTTATAAATAATATTCTAAAATATTATTATAATATCGCCGCTAAGTAGTTTCCTTATTATAAAAGCTTAGCCTTACTTATAAAATTTATAATTACTATTTATTATAATCGCCTTAAGGCCTTAAAGTTAAAGTAAAATAGCTATAAAGTTAAAATAAATTATAAGCTATCGCTTATATTATTTAAAAACTTACTTTTTAATAATCTTTTTTAGCGCTTTAGGTATAATTATAACTTATATTAAAAAAGTTTTGCTTCCTTTAAAACTATAAAAAAAGAGGAAATTATAGCTATAATAGCTAAAAAGATATTATTAATTAATAAAGTTAAAGTAAAAGGGGCACCTCCCTAAACCTTTTTAGACTTTACTATTTATTTAATAATTACCTATATAAAAATAAAAATATTTCTTAAAATAATTTTACTAATATTTACCTTAGCTTTTAATAAGGTAATAAATATAATAAACTTTTAAGTTTAAGATTATTATAATTTAGAGTAAAGCTATATTTTAAGTAAATAATTTTTATAGTTATAATCGACTTATATAGCGTCGCCCTCCCCCCCGAAGTTACTTCGGGCGTAGCTAGCTATCGCTATAAAATAATAAAGGGAGCGGAGTCCGCTTATAATATAAGAATAAAAAGTCCGTATCTGCGTCGCTATAAGCGCGGAATTTATAAAATATATAAAAGTTATTATTTTATTATTTATAATTTTAATTATTAAATAAGATTTTATTATAATAAAAATTAAAGCTAGCTTAAATAGTAAGATATCTCTTATATTATACTTTTTTATTAAGCTTTTTTTTACTTAAATTATTTTTAACTTAGTAAAAAAATAATTTAAAATTAATTTAAGAATTTATTTTTAAGATATTTTATAAATATAAAGTAGTTTCTTATTAATATATATTATAATAAGCTTATTATTTTTTTTTATTTTAACTTAAAATTATAGTTTTTAAGATAATAGTATTTTTTACGCTTTATTAGAAATATATCTTATAATAATATATAAAGCGGACTAAATATTATTTTTAAAAATATTATTTTAAGTAAAGCTTTTAAAAATATTAATAAAAAGCTATTTTAAATTAGTTTTAAAATAATCTTAAAATATAAGAAAAATACTTATATTTTATTAGTTTTTAATCTTAATTTAATATTATATTTATTAAGACTTATTTATAAATATATTTTAATTATAAGTTTTTATTAAATTTTACTAAAATATAAAAAACTTAGTAAAATATAAGGAGTAATATAAAATTACTTCTTATATTTATAAAAGCTTAAATAAAAAATAAAACTTTTTTTAGTTATAAAAACTTTTCTAAATTAATTTAAAATATACTATATTAGTAAAAAATATTATATTACTTATAAATATATTTTATATTTTACTATATAAATAAATACTTATAATTAATATTAACTTTAAAAATTTATTATAAAAACTTAAAAAATAAATATATTTATTTTTAGAAGAAATAAATTATAAAAAAGTCTAAGCTATTATTAAAAATATATTTAATATATTATACCTTAAGTTAGTTTTAAATTAATTTATAGTAAATTTTTAATTATATATTATAAAATATCTTTTTCTTATAGAAAGAATTTTAAATATAAAGCTATATAACTAAACTTAAATAAATTATATAAAGCTTTTTATTTTATTAAAATTACCTAAATATAGTTTAAGTTATTAAAAAATAAATATATTTTATATTAAGTTATAAAAAAATATTATTATTAAAAATTATAAATTTTATTAATTTAAAAAAAATAAAACTAAAATTAATTAAATTATAAAATAAAAATAATTATAAAGTAGAAAATATATTTAAAATATTCTTCTTTAATTATATTACCTATATTATTTTTTTTAAATTTTTAGTAACTTTTTATAAAAGTTCGGCCTCCGGGCTATCTACGAGGAGGTAACTTTATTATTTAAAACGACTATAAAAAACTATAGAAAAGGGGTCGTAACGCCTAATAAGGGTAAGCGATCCGCGCGCGCGCCGCGCGCGGAAATAACTAATTACCCCACGTAACTTAGCTATTTAGGTATAGCCCGAATCCCTTATATACCCCGCCGCCCTAGGAAAATAAAAGCTCCGTCCCCGGCGGGGGTATAAGTTAAAATAAAATAAAAATTCCCTTACGCGCTCCCCTTCCTTTCTTTTCTTTTTCTATATATTATCTATTCTAAAAGTATTAACCTTATCGTTATTACGCTATCGCCGCGCCGCCTCCTCGCGTTATTTTTTTTTTTTATTAGTATATTACTTTATTTATTATCTCGCTAATATATTAACCGCGCCCTTAACGCTAACTTACGCTATAAGGGAGTATATTATATAGGGAAATAGCGATAATAAAAACGCTACGCTGCTAACGAAGGTATTATATATATATACGCTTTATTTTAATAACCTTATAAATAAGGGCATAGCTGAATATATCCGCGGCCGGGCGGCGGCCTACTAGGCGTATTGTTCGCGGCGTAGGAGGTACTTCTAAAAAAAGCACCTTTTCGCCGGAGACGCACGCTTTCGGCGGGCCGCCCGCGATCTATAAAATATAGCCGCTAATAATAAAGCTATTTAGGAGCCTGCCCGCGCCCGTAAGGGTAATATTTCTAGCTATTATATTATCTTAACGCCCGCTTTCTAAGCTTACGCTAACTATTTTAAGATATAGCTTAATACCGTATAACTTACCCCTCGCGCTATTACCGATATTTTTATATCCTTATCGCTTAAGCTATCTAGCTCTAACGCTCTTATCCCTTTTAGCGGTAATATTATCCTTATACTTATACCGTTAATATATTACTATAATATAAGCGGTATTATAACGTAATATTAGTAATATTAAGCTTAGTAATAGGGGTAGGTTATTACCGGCCTAAATACGTTCGCCTCTTATTATAAAGAGTCCTTATAGTAATAAGAGTAAACTTAGTAAAATATTCTCGCCTTATAGCGGGAGGAGGCGGCCGCTTAGGCCGAGGATCGATAATAATAACTTAAGGCTAACTATAATATTTATATAGCCCTTATTAACCTCGCCGCCTTATTATCGCCGCCCTACGCTCCTTATCGCGCCTTAGCTAGGTAAAATTAGCCGCTATAGTCGCCGTCGCCCGTAACTAAAAGTTATAATCGCTTATATAGCGTATTAATATCCGGGCTTAGTATACTCTTACGTAGCTATAATAATTTAAGCTAAGTATAATTAGCCGATAATATTAAGGAGGAAGAAAAGTAATAAAATACGCTAAATATACTATAATAATAAGAGGAAAAATAAAGATAGGAGGGGGGCGAGGTATAATAGGCTAGAAGGAATTTATTAAAAAGGAGGGGGAATTTACTTAATTATTTACTTAATTAAGTTTAAATAAGAAAGTATATCCGGAGCTATTATATATATAAATATCTCCTTAGTATAACTTATAATTATTTAAAGTAGCGTAATATTATAAGCTATCTAATAGCTCCTAAGTTAGTATAATATATCTTTTCTATTTTACTAACGCTTAATAATAGGGGGGCCGGCCTTATAGGCGTCGCCCGCGGGCGTTCTTCGTAGTAAGGATTTCCTTAATCTCGTATTTATTAAGGGATAGGTTATCGTTAGAAAATTATAAAGAAAATTTAAGACGGCTATTAGTAAGGGATTATAATAAGAGTAAATTATATATAGCACGCTTAAGCAAATTAATATAGAACGTAAAATATATACCTCTTAAAGTATTAAATATAATAGTTAAAGGGGACGGGATAGTAACGATTTTATACTTAGCTTTAAAATAATCGAGTTTCTTAAATAGGTAATTAGAATAAACGTAGCGAAGATCTAACTATATAAAGTTACTAACTTAAAATTATTCCGTAAGGTAATAAGCACTATTAGAAGCGTCCTATTACTTTTATTAAGCTTATATAATAGATACCTAAGTAAGCTAGATACCTTCTTATAAATACTAAGCGAAGGTAACGGCACGCCCCCTTAGGGAGGTAATTAGTACGAAAAGCGTAAATAGCTATTAGATAAGGTCTAAGTTATATTTATATAGTAAGCGGTTTAGATTTACGCCTATTATAGATAACTCTTTATTATTTAACGCGAGTTAGTAAGTAAGTAGGTAAAAAGGCTAGTTAAGCTAAGAGAACGATATTATATAACAGAGGATAGCTTATACCTCTTAGTTTACTTATTCTATACCGCTATTAGTTTACGAGTAGTAGGCTATTAATATAAGTTATCTAATACTTATAAGGCGGTAAAAAGTTAACTAAAAGTAACTTGTCTAATTCGAACCGCGGTCGGATATAATAGCTATAGGAAAGCTATAAAAACGCTACTAAGTATAAATAAAATATTTTATATAATACTTAGCTTCTATAAATATTATTACTTTTAGCTATATATATTTTAATAGCTAATTAGTAATAATTATAAGGAAGTAAGGCTAAGAAGGATCCGTAATAAGTAGGTTTATTATAAAGTTTACGGAGATAGTTACCTAATACCTTTCTAGGGGCGGTAATAATTATAATAAGCCTTAGTAATAATAGCGTTAAAAGTAATTCCCGTAATAATAATAGTTTTAAATAAATTACGCTATATTAGCTAATATACTATTTTAGTAATTATAATAATAAAGTAATATAAATATAATATTTTTACTAAGGTGCCTTATAAGTAAGGAATTATAGGTTTTTTAGATTAAGGTAATTATTAGGGGTTCCTAATTAAGCACCTAAAATCGGCCCTAGAACTATAGCTAGCCGCTAGCGGAAAAGGAATAGTTTATAATTTACTCCTTCGTGCCCGCCTTAAGAGGGAACTATCGAGCGCCCTCTTATAGCGCGGTGCGTCGTATTATATAGAGCGGGTCGGACTATAACGCTATAAGCTATAATTCCCTTAAGTGCTTATTTACGAAAGGGGCTAGTATTATAAAAGTAGTACTTTAGCTTTAAACTAATTATAGTTTAAAAGAATAAATAGATAAGGGCTATATAATATAGCCGAAACGCGGAGCGGTATATTATCGCTCCTAATTACGATAAGAGAGGGTATTAAGCTAGGTAGCTTACTTACCTAAGCGGTATTATAAATAAAAGTTAAAAAAAGTAAATATCTTAGCCTATTAAGCCTAACGTTCTAATATAGCTTTAAGAGTAGTAAAATACTCTAAGGCTTTATAATCTATAAGTATAGTAAATAGGGAAAAAACGCTTCGGAGTTCGGCTAACTACGCCTTAAGGTAGTAGATAATAGTAAGAAATTTCTTATCGTAAATCGTATAGTTCTATTCCGTAAGCTAGAGCTTTTAAAAAAAATATACTATAAGCTATAAGATTTAATCCTAACTACGCTAAAAAAGATAGCTACTAATTACCTTACTTAAATAGTTTACCTCTACGACGATATCGAGATTAGGGCTTTACTAAGCGAGGGCGGGGGAGGAGATAAACGCATTTTTTAGTTACTTAAAAGCGTCTTAATAAGCTAAAGTTTAATCGAAGGGGGCGTTACGCTTCGTAAGGGTAATAAGTAAGGCTATAAGGGAGGAAAACTAAGGGATAAAATTATAATAAAAGTTTATAAAGCTAATAAAACTACGTATACTTTTTACGTAAGTTAATACCTCCTAGTCTTAAATCGCTAAAATCTTAGCCGGGTTTAAGCGTACTTTTTATCCGGCGTAGATAATAAACTTAAGATATTTAACCTCGTAGACTATAAACGCGTATTTATTAAGGTTTAAATATAGTCTAGCTTATTATAATTTTATAAGAATAATATAAACCTTTTTCTAATAGTTTAAAAATAAGCTACCCGAATAGATAAGAATATTATTAAGGTAAGTAATAATAAAATCCTTAAAAGAATCGCTTAGGGAAATATTAATATATTATTAAAATAAGGCGGGGGCGCTAGCGAGACTAAAGGGGTAGATAAGGTATTTAAATAGCTTAAAACGCGTGCGGAAAGTAATTAAATATTCCTCGCCTTTTATAATATATATCTTATAAAAGGCGGTATATATATCGAGTTTAGTAAACTACTAAGCGCTAGAAAAACTATATAGAGTTTCCTTTATAAGGGGTAGGGGATAGCGGTCTTACTTAGTAAGTTAATTTAAAGCCCGATAATTAACGTAGAACCGCTAGCCGCCCCTAGGCTTTTTAGCTAAAAGGATTAGGGCGGCTATAGATAATAAGCTTACGCGAATCTATCTTTTATCTATTAGATTAGTAATTTATTTCCGCACTTCGAGGAGGTATTTACGCGGTATATTATATAATAGCCCTTAAAGTAACGGTAGCAAAAATCTATTAGGCTGCCGTTATAAATAGATATAATAATTATATATACTGCGATAAGGGGGAAAAACGCTCGCTTTTTCTTTATTAAAAAGGTCGCTAAAGTTAAATACCTCGGAAAATAAAGAAACTAGTAGGGTAAAAGGAGATAACGTTTTAATCCGTAGGACGCGTAAGATATCCCGTAAGCTTATAATAAGAAAACGATAGCTTATTTACTAATAAGATTCGCGCCTTATTAATATAATAAAAGTTAAGCTTAAAATAGTAATTATTCGATATTTTTAAACTCGCGTTTTACTATATAGGATAATAAGGTTATCTATAAAGTAAATTATAAGATATCGTTATCTTACGTAAAAGAATATATTATACCGCGCTATCTAAAAAAAGCTAAGGATTATATCTTAAGTTAGGCTAGGGATTATATATATAACTATAAGTATTTACTAGCTATCGATATTAGTAATAAACTAAACGATATAACGAATTAAGGATAAGTCCTTAAAGTAAATTTACTTCTAATAGCGGATTTAAACCGCAGTATAGATCGTACGTAGAGTAAGGAGAGGAATATATTAGAGATAGTAACGTTATACTTAAAACTCGCTTATAGTAGCGTAGTAGTTATAGCTACTATCTACCTACGCGTTAATAAAAGTAATAGAATTTACGAGAATAGGGATAAGGAGAGGACTTATATCTATATTCCTTATAATATTCGTAAATTAGTTTTTTAAACTATTATTTATTAAATTAACGTAACTACCTTCCCCTTATAAGAGACTTAGTATAAGGGGGATTCTTTTCCCTAATCTAAATAAGCG
Source organism: Ophiocordyceps camponoti-saundersi (nom. inval.) (assembly GCA_003339415.1). Lineage (NCBI taxonomy): Eukaryota > Fungi > Ascomycota > Sordariomycetes > Hypocreales > Ophiocordycipitaceae > Ophiocordyceps > Ophiocordyceps camponoti-saundersi. The sequence goes on from PDHQ01000156.1 coordinate 69,589, forward strand.
TCTTAGTTAGCCTCTCCTATTTCTACGAAGCGTACGGACGAGGATAAGAGCGAAGACGGGTATATTAGATAATCCCTCGTAAAGTAGCCTACCTAGCTATAACGTAGATAACGTCCTTTAACCTAACGCTTACTATATTCCTCCGTAGAAATACGGGGAGCGGAATAGTAGGGTTCTAAACGCTACCCTTTATATTTACCGCGTTTCTAACTACGGGAAGAACGCCCTAAGGTTATGCTAGTTTAGCGGATATCTATTATAGGTATATTAACGTCCCGGGCCGCTAAGGAAGGAGTAAGGGAAGAAGGTATTTAACCTTTACTTTTAATTTAGAATAACTCGATATCGATAATAATAGAACGGATATAGGCTATAGCCGAAACGTAATTATCGAGGGGAATATTATATTTAAGATAGTAGCGTTATAACTTAAGGGTAAGTGCGCGATATAGATATATTACTTTAATTTTATCTGCTTATATAATACCTCCTAAAAGCGATAGTTTTGCCTTAAAATAAATAAAGAAATTAGAGAATAACTTAAAGGTACCTTAAGAGAGCTTTTCTAACTCCGTTATAGCCGTCTAATAGCGGTAGGGGTCGGCAAATATTATATTAAGATACTTAAGGAAGGTTTTAACTTAATATTAGTATTCCTCGCCTCGCTCGAAGAATAAGGCTACTTTTAACTAAATAGTAAGTAATAAATACTAATAAAGGAATAGCGTTACTTACCTTAAAGAGAATATGCGCCCGGTATAAGGCGCGATCTAAAAAAAAAAGGTAAGATATTAGCGGCGTCGGATTTACCGTTTAATTCGGAGTAAGGCTATACTTAGCCGAGTTCCGGCCGGGGGTGGTCGCGACCGTAGCGGAGAAGGAAGAAATTTTCGTAAAGGAACTAAGGCTACGACGCGCTCCGAACGCGGGTTAGATTCGTCTATATACCGGTCTAGAAATACTAACTTTAATAGAAAATATACCGGACGTAATTAGAGATTACTATAAGTCCCGGTTAATAGAAATAAGAAAAAACTATATTATTAATTATTAGGTATTATACCGGCTAATATATTCCGCGTAGCTTAAGCTATAATAATAGCTTATAGGGAACTTAAATTAAATTAAATCTAGACTTAGACTAATTATATTACGCGTAAGGAAATTAAAGATACTATTATTACTACCCTCCGTAAATCGTTATATTTAGAGATAACGAAATAAGGAGGATACTAAACGTAAGTATAAGTTATATTAGCTCTAACTTTACTATATAACTTAGAAAAGAAGCTTCCCCTATATTATAAGAAGGAAATTATTATTCGCTTAGCGGATATAACGGATAATATTATAAATAGGATAGTACGTAATACCGTATAAGTTATTAATACCGCTATTCGCTCTAACTTATACTTAGCTATATATTACCTTAATAGTAAGGATATTAAACTTACTTTCGATAAGGATATAGCTACCTTTACCTAAAACCTAAGCTAAGTTACGCTTATCTTCGGCGATAAGGCGACTATCGCGGATAGGATTTATAATATTATTACTAAGGAATTTCCTCTAAACCTTGCTACTAGGGAACGCGATAACTTTCTTAATAAGATAGTATAAGTTAATAAAATACCCGTAGCTTATCTATAAGCGCTTAAGCCTTAGCCTAGATTTACTAAAATAGCGGTTATTATTAGCCTTAAATTACTAATTAATACTAATAAACTTTATAATAATAAGCTAGCTATTAACGCTTAGATCTTTCGTACGGAGCTATTCTTAGATATAGTCCGCTCTTAGCGGTGCTATAATTATTATTATTTCGGGCATATCGCTAAAATATATAAATACCCTAAGCTTTATAGTAAGTATAAAGCGACTAACTATAAAAATAAGGATAATTACTATGCTAGAATTAAAGGATACTTATTTTATTATATCTCTTATAGCGGGGATTACCTTATATAATCTAAGCTTTACCTTATCGCTATTAAGTATTAAGATCGGGCAAGAACTTATTATAAAAGATAACTAGTTAGATTTACTAAGCTTAGCTTATAGTCTATCTTACGACTAACGAAATTAGTAATAACTAAGGATATTATTATATATAGTGCGTCCCCGGGCTAGTTCGTTATTAAAAGAAAGTATAGATAACCTCTAAGCTCCGGAGGGGGCCGCCCCGCTACTAAAACGTAGGTAATTAAGGATACCCCTAAGGTAATAAGACGCTTTATCTAATAGGCCTAAAATACCTCCCTCCCCTAAGATATAAATAGCGTCCTACTTATATAAATTATCGACGAACTAGCTTTATTTTTAGTTTAACTTAACTTTACTATCTAAGAGAGCGTAGAAGTACTAATTACCTTAGCCCTAGCCTAGACCTAGACGAGATTTATAATTAAGCTATAAAGAAATTATAGTAAAGAAACTAATACTATTATAACCGTTTCCTTATATCTATAAAAGTCCTTTCTTAGAATATAAATAAGCGTACCGAGCTAGCTAAGCTAGTACTTAGTAGTAAATCGGATTATAATATTATTACTCTCTAAGAAACTATTAGCTACCTTAGCGCTAAGCCTCCTCCGCCTAAGATTTCGCCTTACCGCCTTATTTATAGTAGCGGCTATATTTTAGTTTATATTTATAAAAGATATAATATATTTACTTAGTTCCCGGAAATAAGGGAGGATTAGATAAGTATTACTTTCCGCTCTAGACTTTAGTTTATTTTTATCTACTCTCCCCCTAATACTCCCTATAGCGGTAGCCTCTTAATTTTTTAAAACCTTTCCCCGAACCCTAACCGCGTCCTAGCTAGTAACTTTAACTTATATTACCCGCTTTAAGACTATTATAAGAGGCTTTCCGATAACTTAAATTAGCTAATCTATAAGATAACTAAGCTATAATTTTAGCTCCTTACCCTAAAAAGAGAATATACCTAAATTTTCTATAAATATAAGGATAGCACGCTAAACTTAGTTTAAGCTATAGCGGACTCGTATATATATTATACTAATTTAGACCTTAACCTTACTAAATCTAACTACATCCCCTAATTTCTTATAGTTAGTATCCCTATACTTATAGCGGCGCGTATACTATGCTTATAATAAAAATATACGAACCTAGACCTAGTTTACCGTAAGTTTTTAGCTAAGATTACCCTCTTACCTTCCCCTTTTACTAACCTAATAAAGATTAATAACGCCTTTAATTAACTTTACTAAGAACTATAACTTATTATTAATTAGATAATACTATTTATCGCCTTTTCCTATTCTCGTAAGGCGGCGTAGTTTACCTTAGCTATAGCCTTAGCTACTTAAGTAGCTAAGCGGGCTTAGTATAAATATAAGTCCCTCTTTTCGGACTCCTCTTAGTAATAGCTTTAGGAGATAGCCTTTACTTAAAAAACGGCCGTAAACTTAGTAAGATATACTTATTAGCGATCTTTCTTTTATATTATCGCTAGCTTACCTTTTAAGTTTTAGTATATTAAGCGTTAAGCTTATATCCGGAGTAATCTCCCTTAAGATTTAGTTTATCTCTTTACGCTAAGGATAACTAATAGATTTTAGGCTAATAGCTATATAGCTAAAGCTAATATCTTAGCTAATTAGTTCTTTCCTTAGCTCCGTAGCGTGCCCCTAACTAACGCTAAACCGCCTAAACTTAAGTTTTCCGTTAATATTAAGATTACTTAGACTAATATCTTTATAACGCTTAAGTTAATAACCTCTTAGAAAATAGCTAAAATAAATAATATTCCCGCCGGATTTCTTAAGATATATTACCTTATCTTTACTACTTAGCTAGCTATAATCTTCTAAATATATATATAATTTAATTACTTCCCGCCCTAGCTATAGTCCGCTATTATAATTATTTTACGTAAGTCCGAAAAAAAGCTAGAAGCTTACTAAAAGGTAGGTGCTTATAAGCTTATATCTTTACTATATTACTTAGGTAAAATCTTAAAGATTATAATAAGATAATAAATTACTAAGGCCGCGGAGTTATACTAACTCCTCCTTAAGGGCTAGATAAGTAATAAGCGGAATTAGTTTACGAAGCTAGCTATTCTTATAATTACTAAGCTTATTTAAGCTACTTAAGCTAGGAAAAAAATAATATCTTTCTTATAACTTAATATTAAGGGAGTATTTAATACTATATATTATAATAAACTTATCGCCGAATTTAGGTATTTAGGATTCCTAGACTAGATCTTAGCTTTCCTTAATAGCTACCTATAAGACCGCACCTCCTAACTTCGCTTTAATAGTAAGATTTTAGAACTATATTAGATTAAGATTAAAGTTCCTTAAAATTTACTACTCTCCGCTATCTTATTTATCCTATATATAGCCCCGCTTTATAACTAGCTAATATATAAGGAAGGAATATAAGTAATTAGTTTTGTAAATAATATAAACCTCCTTAGTATTAAGCTTAACTTTAGAATAATTATAAGATAGCTTTAAGCTATATAAGTAATATATAAATAATAAGCGCGCGATTATAGTATAAAACTTAAGTTAGAGAAAAGCGAGCTTATATATTTTTCCCGGAAATATACTCTAAAAACGAACCTAATCTAATTAAGGGATTACTAAATTTACCTTATTTTTAAAATAAGACTTCTAAGCGTTTAGATTTATTAGCGGCTATAGTAGAAACTTTATTTACGAATTATATATACTAAGCTCCTCCGCTAGAACCTCGCTCTTTCCCTTTTATCCGCCTTTACCTAAAGTTACCCCCTCGCTTAGGCCTACGAACTTTATATAAAAGTTATTTAGTTACTTATCGCGTATATTATTATTATATTTTATACTATTACCTTTACGGGCGGAAACTTACTAAGCTTAGCTAAAATCTTAAGATTAGAATAGTTATAATATTTTAAGATAATACTTAGAGCTTATAAGGCTACGCTTATTTATTACCTCGAGGCTAAGTCTTAAGTTCCCTTACTTAATCTTTACTTAAATAAAAGGAAAACTAATACCTTTTATTATTTAAAAGATATAACGATATTAAATAAAATCTAGACCGCTTTTAGAGATATTTTAAAGTTCCTATTACGCTTCCCCCCTTATTAACTAATAAGACGATAAAGAGCTAGGTAGCCGCTAGAGGAATATATATATTAAGTTTAGATATAGATAGGATATAATATATTACTTTTAGATAAGAAGTTTATAATAAACCTTCTCCGCTAAGATTAGAAAGCACGGTAGGAGGACTTTAAAAATTAATTATATATAAGATATTTTAAGCTTACCTTATTTCCTTCTAATTTCCCGCCTTACCTTAATAAGCTAAAATTACTTAAAAGATATAGAGACTTACTAAAATATATTAATATTATAATTATATAACTTCGTATAGGTAAAATTAGTTTTAAAAAGTTCCTTTTTTATAAGCGCGTGCTAGAAATAATCTCCCCTCTATATTAGTGCGGAACTAGACTAGAGAATACTTACTATTTACTCTTTCGATACCCTTAATTAGTCGAATAGCGCTATAAACTACCTTAGCTTATCTCCTTTAATACTAGACTATAACTAAAGCTTAACTGCTACTTATTAGTAACCGTAATTATAAAGTAAATACTTTAATATACTAACTTATATTAATTTTAGCTTACTAATACGCTTTACGCTAATACTCTTAAGTTTAATTAAAGCTAGATATAGCCTTATCTTACGTAAATTACTATAACTATAATATTATTAATTTACCCGCCTTATTTATAATCTATTTTATATTTCGAAAAAATTTATATTTACTAAGTCTAAGTTATTATCTCCTCCCCTATCTAATAACCCCTTAACTTTTCCGGCTACCTTATTAGTAAGAGTAACCGTAAACTAACGCTAGCCCCGTAACGTAAGTTTACTTAATATAAAGCTACTAAGACTTAGGGCGAGGCGCGTCCTACTTAGAGTTACTATTAGTATAGTAGCTTATAATAAGTTTAGTATAATAGTTAGCTATAGAGCGGTCGCTTACTACTATAATAAGCTTAGAGTAGTAACTAGCTTAGGTAAAGTTACTTATTGCTAAGATAAGCTTAGAGTAATAACTAGATCCGGCGTAATAGTAGGCCGCGTACTATTAGGGGTAATTATTATTAGTATTAGTTTATTATCCTCGTTAAGGAATAACTTATTTAACTTTAAAATCTTTAGATATTTCTACGATCGCTTATAACCGCAAAGCCCTTTACGCCTCCTCGATATTTCGCTAAAGTATAGCCCGAGTTTATACTTTTCTAATAACTCTAAGTTAGTAAAAGGTAAGTTATATTAGAAACTAAGTAACTAAAACTCCTAGCCGACGCTAAGTAACTAGGTAATTTAAGGCTAAGTAACTCTAAGTATCTAAAAGATATAAGACTTAGCTAATTCTATCCTTACTATAATAATATTATAATTTATTATAGCTACGTAAATATTAATAGCCGCTATAGTAGTCGCCGCCTTAATTAGAGTCTCTTTTACCGTAAGCGACCTAGCTACTCCTTTATTAGTTAGGCTTATCTTTACTATATCCGGTGCTAGCATAGCCTCTAACCTTAGAACTTTATTATCGCTAAAACTAACTTAGCGCGAGCTCTCTCCCTTACTCTCCCTAAGGTATACCTTAGCGAGATATAAACGCTTTAAGTTAATAGTTAAAATAGGTAATAAGTTATCGTTATTATTATCTATATTTAATATAATTATAAAAATTTTAGGCGCGGCGCGGGCTTTCTTCTTAATAAAGCGTATTTAGACTATAATAGGAGATATTTATCTTTTACCCTTACCTTTTAAAGGCGCCGTAAGCGCCGCCTTAATAAGCTTTATTATCGCTAGCTTACGCGTCCTACTTACCTTATAAGTTATATCTACCCTTACTTTAGGCGGAGCCCGGGCTAGCTATTTTAGTCTTTTAAATACTATTATTACTTTCTCGCTTAAGTTTAATATATTATAAGCTATATTTATAAAGCTTAAAGTTTATTAATTAATATAGGCGTTAACTTACTCTAAGGTAGCGTAAATTAACTTAAGTATAGAGACGGATATCTCCCCCCCCTTTCCCTCCGCCTCCCTTACCTCCTTTATAACCTTAGTACGGATACCCCCTAAGGCGTTCTTTACCTTAACTATATTCTTATAAATATAGCTTTAGCTCGAATCTTAAATTAAGGCGAGATTCTCCTTAGCTATAACTTATACCCCTCCGAACTTTTATTATTTATTATAACGCTTAGCTTATATAATATATAGCTTCTTAGCGTTATTTTTAAGTTAAGGATATATAAGTATATAGGTAAAATTTATCTAGGTATAAGTAATATACGCGCGCGCGTTTATAGTTATTATATATTAGCTTAATCTTATTAATATATAGCTTAAATAAGGCGCGACTTACTTAGCTAATTTTAATAGCTAGTATATAAATAGTAAACGCGGTCTTAAGTAAGTTTAGAGATATAATTATTATAAAGCGTAGCTTATTCGTTATTAGTTTTTATATTACGGTTATAAGCTATTATTATTACGATAAAGGAAATTAAAGCTAATATTATTTATAAAGGAAGGGGGCCCCGCGCTATATAAGCTATAAGATTTTATACCTTATAATAGCTTACTTACTAATTATAAGGCGCTGCGGTATATACTAGTATATACCTTTTTACTTTATAATAATATATACCTCCTCCCCTTACCGGGGTTCTAGCTTATATTTGCCTTTCTATAGCTAAGGTTCGCGGCCGCTTCCGTTTTAGCGACCCTTAGACCTTAGCTCGATCTACCCTAGACCCGCTATTATAACTTAGCGGACTAGCACGAGGCCCGCTATAGTACCCTCTCCTTACTTATTATTCTTACCTTACTAGCTACCGACTATTTAGTAAGGGGTTTTCCCCCGGGCCCGGCCTAGTTTTTCCCCTCTTCCTACCCTCTATATACTTAGATACCTTATAAGTCCCTAGAGTAATTTAATATAATATAATAATATTAATAAAGGAAAACTTATTAGTTATAATTATTACTAATAAAAGCACGATCCGCTAATAGCTTATATAATATAAAGGCTTACTAAGCTAGAAAAAAGGTTTTATCGCTATCGAAAGGGGAGCCGGATAGAAGAGGTTTCTAGCGTAAGGGCTACGGCGAGGGCTCCGGCTAAGGTTACTAATATTATATTAAGGAGTAAATAGTATTACGTTACGCTTATAGGACCTCCTATAGCTTAGAAATTATCGCCTATTACTATTATAGCTAGGCGATAATTACCTCTTAAGAGATAGGGTTATCTATCGTAATAATAGTTATTCTATATAAAGGTTTAGCCTCCGGGCTATCTACGAGGAGGTGACTCTATTATTTAGAATAATTATAAAAAACTATAGAAAAGGGGTCGTAACGCCTAATAGGGGTAAGCGATCCGCGCGCGCGCCGCGCGCGGAAATAACTAATCACCCCACGTAACTTAGCTATTCGGGCATAGCCCGAATCCCTTATACTTTTTATAATATTTTAGCTAAAAGTAAAAAAAGAAATATATAAATATAGAAAAATAAAAAAATAATAATAAAAATTAAGTTATTAATTAGTAATAAGAAAGAAAATTAATTTTTTTAAATAATTTTATTTTTCTTTTTAAAATAATTAATATTTAATATAGAATTAATTTAAAACTATTTTTTATAAAAAAAAACTTATCGTAAACTATTTTCCTATAGTTATTTAAATAAATTATAAAATAATCTTTACTTTCTCTAATATCTTTATTTTAAAAAACTTATTAAATTAAATTATAATAAAGTTTAAATTAATCTAAGTAAGGAAAGAAAATATAATATTTATAAATATTTTATTATCCTTAGTTTTAATAGAAATTTTTATAAATAAAATATAATTACTAAGATTATATTATTTTACTATATTTTTTAGAAATAAGCTTTAAAATATAAATTTTAAAAGTAAGTATATATTAGGTTTTTTTAATAAATTCCTATATAGTAGCTTAAGTATAACTAGGATAAAATTAATTATAAATATCTATAAATTAATTTAAAAGTATTACCTAGTTATTTATTATTAAATATTTATATTTAATATAGCTATTTAGCGTTTTTAAATTAAATTAAATATACTTATAAAAATAATTATATAATAAAAATCTATTATTAGTAAAAGCTTATAAGCTTTACTTTTTTTATATTAGAATATATATTATATATATAGTTTTTTTTTAAAAAAATTATTAAGCTTTACTTTTTAGGAAAATATTAAGCTTTATAATACTAAATTTAAATTAATTTAATATTAATAAAAACTTATTTAATAATTATATATAAAATATTTACCTCCTCTTAGGGAGATTTCTTTTCCTTTTTATAAATACCCTTATATAATATAATATAAGTAATATTATTCTTATTTATATTTAAATATTCGGGAATTATAAGAGAAAAGATAATTTAAGAAATAGTTAAAATAATATTCTAATAGTTTAATTTTATTACTAATTAGATAACTTAAAATCTTCCTAAGATTATAATAATTAATATTTTTATCTTAATCTTTTAGGGGTTTAAATTATCTTATAACTTATTAGATAATATTATTAAATTAATTCTAAACTATTTCTTACCTTAATATTCTTAAATATATTATTTTCTTTAAAGTTAAATAGGAAATAAGTATTTTTTACTAAGCTAAATACCTAAATTTATATTTTATCTTTTTTAATAACTATAAATATTTTATTAAATATATTTATAGAAATTGATTTAAAAGTATTTCTTATAATTTTAAAAATAAAAAATTTTTTCGATTTAGATATATATATTTATCACCTTCTTATAAAAGCTAAAAAATTATTTAAAATAAAATATAATATAATTTAGTATTTTTATTATATTTAAAAGATTCCCCCTTTTTTAAGTAATACGGAATTAATTAAAATATACTTAATAAATATTCTATATATTTATACTTAATATTAAAAAAGCTTTAAGTAAAATATAATAAATATAATAAATATAATAAATATAATAAATATAATAAATATAATAAATATAATAAATATAATAAATATAATAAATATAATAATATAATAAATATAATAAATATAATAAATATAATAAATATAATAAATATAATAAATATAATAAATATAATAAATATAATAAATATAATAAATATAATA
>PDHQ01000157.1:0-13898 GCA_003339415.1 Ophiocordyceps camponoti-saundersi (nom. inval.)
GGCAGGGGAAGGTTATAGAGAGTAGGCTTTTAAGGTGCAAATTGTTTAGATTAAAAGCTTAGAGAAGAAGGAAAGGAAAGACCCTTCGAGGGAAGGAAGCCTTCCTTTTATAGTTTTCCTTCTCTAAGAAACTATCTAATTATATAAGCTAGCTAGAAAGCTATAGAATACCGTAGAAGCTTTATATTATAAATATACTAACGAATAGAATAGCTTTATCTTATTCTATTTGCTTCTATCGTATTCTTTTATTTTAAAATTAACCTTTAATTTTAAATCTACTATATTCCTTAGCGAATAGAATAGCTTTATTTTATTCTATTTACTTCTATTATATTCTTTTGCTTTAAAATTAACCTTTAATTTTAAATCTACTATATTCCTTAGCGAATAGAATAGCTTTATCTTATTCTATTTCCTTCTATTAGTTTCTAGGTTAATAATAAATTATAATAGATAATTCTTTATTTATAATAACTAATATTTCTTTCCGTTCTTAACCGTCTCTAACCGTTCTTCTTATCCTAGGAATTTTATTCGTTATTCTTATCTTTATTATCTTATCTTATTATCTAGTATTTAACCTTCCGAGGTTTAGCCGTAACTTAAATACTAGATACTAGTATTTTTACTTTATTATATAAATTATATTATTAAGCTGTTTATATAATAAATACTGCTTATATAATAAGAATAGTACTTACTTATATAATAAGAATAGTACTTGCTTATATAATAAGAATAGTACTTTTAACTAGTATTTATATCCTAGATTATTATAAAAGCGCTACGGGCAACTAACTTATAGCGCACCTTCGCCTTAGCTATCCTTTTTATAAAACCGGCACTAATACCCCCCTTATTTAAGCTTACGATTTAAGCACCCTTCTTACCGAAATAAGAGGCGGCCGATAACTTTTATAACTAGCTATAACTCCTACCCTTAGAGGACCTAGTAGTCTATACTAATAGGTTGAAGAAAATAGCTATACTAGACCCCCCGCCCTATCTAGGCTACGAGTTCACGGTTACGTAAGATAATATTACCCTTACCGAAGGCCTAAGCGGACTATAGTAAGTAGAAGTCTTTAATATAGAAGTTTAGGGCGCTTTAGAAGGACTACGGTTAGCGGTAACGCTCGCCGAAGGCCTCCTATAGCTACCTTAAATCTATATCTACTTAGATAACTAAGTAGTTATCTAATAACTAAACGGCACCATAGGAGGCTTTTTATAAGAGGAATAGTTACTTTTTCGTAAGATTACCTTAATATACCTAAGATAGGTCTTCGCTTACTAAGTCCCTAGCTATAGCGGTATTACTAGTAATAAGAGAGCTAATAAACTAGCAAATATAAGGGCAGATAGAGGCCTAACCTAATATAACTAACTTATACTTACCTACGCCGGCACGAAACTACGCAAAATAAAGCAGTATCTTTTCTATAAGTAATAGGAATAGAACTAGCTAACCTCTTATAAGGAATATAGCTTAGAAGCACGCTATAAGACTACTAAGGAGATACTTACGCTCCCTTAATATTTTCTCTACTACCTATTAGCTACCCGCTTAGGTTACGGAGACTTCGCTAACTATTACGAAAGATTCCTTTATTAAGACGCCGAGCTATATTATAGCTATAAGAAAAAGAAAACCCTAACTTATATCTTATATTACCGTAAAGCTAGAGGCCTTGCCCTATAGTAAGGGCGTATAAAAGTAAATATAATATAACTCCTAAGTACTAGCTAGAAATAGTTCGCTTATAAGATTATCGCTATACGCTTTTTTAAAAATATATACCTACGCTACTAATATAGGAAAGCGACCGTACTTATATTACCTTAATAGGGGTTAATTAACGCTACGCTAAGCGAGATCTTTCGGCCTATAATAGACTAGCCCCCTCCGCGGTAATAGAGGAGGCGTAGGCGCCGTAAGGTAAGCGCTAAACCTAATACCTCCGAGTTTAGCGCTATAGCTATAATATAAGCTTCTAGCGTTAAGGTACGCTTTTAGAACCGAATAGTTCTAAGGGCGCCCTTAACCGCTAACCTATCCCTTATTCTTTATTCTTTTTATATATTTACCTAGCCCGCTAGAGGACCCCCTACGCCGTAAAGGAATTATATTACCCCTTTTAAGTTATATTTAATATAATAACCTATTATTACCGAAAGCGCACTAGCCTCGATACCGCCTACCCGCTCGGCTAATTATATATAATAGACTAGATAGCGGGGCGTAGGCGGCGCCTTATGCCCCTAGGGAGGCGAGATTAGGGGCTCCGCCCCCTATATCTCTCTGGCGTTAAATAAACACACACACACACATACACACATTATATCCGCTCTCCGTACCCATGTACAAAGTCCAGTCCAAGTTTTCCCAGCCCTGAACCGGAGCCGAAAATATGTAAGACGCGCCCACCGCCGACTGGATTCACCCAACTGCAACCGGACAGACCAGCCCAAAGCGAGCAACCTGTTACAAAAACACACGCACTTACATACAACGAAAAAGCTTACTTACCCTTTCTCACCCAATCAAGACCTTGCCTTCATACATATGTACATATCGTCGACGTCATATTCCCCCTTCCACAGCACAACCTATCCGTACATCCATACCTATGTACACATGCTTGCTTTTCCCCCCTCTCCCTCGTAATAAATGAGTTCAGGCCTGCTACCTAAAGGCTGCATGCAACTGTTCCATCAACACTGCCGCACTGTACCGTACATATCCGTACAGAATTTACTCAGTATGTATCCGTACAGCCGGGCAGGCGGGCGGGTAATGGTAGGGGGCGCAGCGAAAAAGGGGGGGGGGCGCCGTCATCCTTTGTTAATTGTGCTGGCTGGCTGGTTGCCTCATGTTCCTGGCACGTGATCCATCACACCCCGCTCCCCCCCCCCCCCTCTCTCTCCCACCCACCCCTTGGCCTCAGCTTCATCAGCCCCTATTCATTCGTTCGTCCGTCTCTCTTTCAGCCGTCATGATCAACACGTTGCCAAGTTTCAACCGACGACTCACCAGCACATGCCCTTTTCATTTACGCTATCACTCACTCACTCACTCGTATCTTCAATCTCATCAATTAATAATCACTCGTCATCATCTTCGACCATCCATCTATCAACAAAACATGTTGCGTACATACATACATAACTTCATCAACAACACCGAGTCAACTACGGATACGCACGTCTTCTTCTTCTTCTTCTTCTTCCCCTTTTCTGCATCCATCACATCATCGCCCATCGAAACCCAGCTTTCATCTCCTTTTCGACGCCATCTCATGACATCATAACGCTTCCCAACCCTGATTCGCCACTCCCCCCCTTTCCCCTCTCCATCACCCACCCCCACCCCCCCCCCGGACATCATCCCTGCTCCCCTCCTCCAAGCGCCTGCATCGTCTCCTCCATCTGCCGCTTGGCAGTAGACGCCATGCCCCTCTCCGCGCTCGCCAACGACTCGCTGTAGTAGAGCTCCACCAGCGTCTTGAGCTCCTCGTACGCGAACCTCCCAGTAGCCTTCTCCTTCACCATGGCATCCGGACCCTGGTCGAAGAGCGCAAAGTAGTTGGCCGCCCGCGCCAGGTCCACGCCCTCTTCGATGTTCTTGAGGTTCTGCTGCAGCACCAGGATGTTCAGTTGCATCCGCCCGCACCCCTTCGCGTTCATCGGCGACGCCATCGACGCGTTGCCCACCAGGAAGCCGTTGGTGAGCAGTCCCAGGCCCCTGCGGATGAATGCCACCTCCCGCTCGCGAAGGAATCGCACAATCGTCTCGTCGAAAAGTACCAGCTCCACGTTCAGGCTCAGGATCTGCGAGTCTGGCTGTCTGACCTCCTGCTCGAGCACAAAGGACGGCAGAAGCACCTGTCGCAACGAGTACACGATTCGACACCTCACTTCCATGTGCAGCGTCAACAGCGCCGTGCCCGCCAGTTCTTCGAAAGACGTCACCATGTTGTCAAACGTCCTACCGCCGCCACGTTAGCCCACCGCCCCCTGCCCATCCTTGACTTCTCTTCCCACGCTGGCCAACTTACTGCACCGTTTCCTGCGTCAGCGGCAGACACGCGGGGCCCTGCTCCGACGCTGCTTTGCCGGGGTCGTTCATCAGCGTCCACCGCTGTTTCGCCTGCCGCGGTATCGCCTGTCGCGACGTATCCGTCTCGTGCATCGTGATCCGCCTCAGGCCAGATATCTTGGCCGCCAGCCACTTCATGCTCGTATACAGCAGGCACAGCGATGATATCGTCTCTCGGTCCTGAATCACGTCGTCCATCTCCAGTCCGCTTTCGTTCGTCTGCTCCAACAGCAGGTGCACCTCCTTTTCTAGCAGCGCCCCGTCCACGCTCTCCGACGTCCAGAGCTTCCTCATCGTCTCCTGCATCTCGCCCGCCTCCACGGCGAAACGGGCTGACGCCCTGAGCTTGGTCGCCTTGGACGCTTGCTCCTGCGTCTTGGTCACCAGCGACTTGTACCACGTAAAGCACCTGTCGTAGTACCGCACCATCTGGCTCACGATGAGTCCGCTGAGCGCCTGGTCCGGCGGTATCGTGCTGAGCATCCGGCAGAATGCCGTCACCACCTGGAAAAAGGCCGTCGTGCCCTTGAAAACCGGTCGAGGTGCCGATTGGCTCCATGATGGGTCTTGCACGAACGCGTCCGCCTCGCCGAACACGCTGTCGCTGAGCTTGCCCAGCGTCTCGTCCAGCTGCGGCTGGAACACGTTGACCAAGAAGTTGTCGAGGAACGTCGTCAGCGTGCTGGTCGCCAGGTCCGAGCCCGGCGGCACGATGCCCCTCAGCCTCTGCAGGAAAACCAGCGTCGGAGGCAGCATCAGGCTCATGTTAAACACGCTCGGCTCGACCAGAGACTTGACCAAGCCCGTGGCTTTTCCGTATCCGTGCCCGGTGTCGCGCCTCGACGCCCCGCCGTCCACCGTGATCCTGTTCTTCTTCGTGTCGACGACGCCCGACTTTCTCGCGTTGCCGCTGCTGCTGCCGCTGCTGCTGGTGAGTCCCGGCACGGTACCCTGAATGATACCCTCCAGGGCCTCGTACTCGGTCGTCGTGTCGACCGACTTGGCATCCGCCTCGGCGAACTTGAATAGGTGCTCGCGCATACCGTCCTTTGTACCATTGAAGCCGGATCCCGCAATCGGCGAGTCGAACTGATACACGTCGGCGTCGGTGGTGACATAGTTGTGAAGGAGGGATCGAATCTCGTTCTGGTAAAGATTCCAGAGTTCCTTGAAGCTGCCCAGCAGCGCGCTGTTATTGCCGGCGCCTTCGCGGCGGATGAGGGCCTTTATCGACTCGTGAAACACGCGATGCCCTTCGCCGATGGCCTCAAACTTTCCATACAGCGACCAGAGGAGGTCGTAGATGACGTCTGCCCTCAGCTGCGTCTCTCTTGTCCCGTATAACAGCAAGCCCTTGGTCTTGCCGGCGTCGCCGCGGAGCGAGCTCGGGTGCCGTTGGTCGACTTCGTTGATCGTCTCGACCACGATGCCGAACAACTCGACGGGAAGCCGCTGCTTCAGCATCTCAACGGCGTTCTGCAACCTGTCCAGCTTGTTGAGCGCCTCGACGAGCAGTCCGATGTAGGAAAAGGTGTCGGCCTCCGGATTCTTCATCGGGTCTTCCGTGGCCGCCTTATCGGTGTTGATGGATTCCAAGATTGTGTGAAAGGCTGTTATGGAATGGGCGTCTCCGTAGCCGTCTCCGTAGGCACCTTGGCTCTTGGACAGGCTCTGCCATCTTTCCTGGCAGTATGGCGACTTGAGGTAGAGATGTTCGTGAAGTTCCTCGACGAGTATATCCATCAAGACGGTTTCCTGATTGGCCAGGTAGCTCCTGAGGTCGCTGAGGGCGCCAATAGCATCCAGCTCGGGTCGTCTCAGCTTCCGCAGCGCCTTGTGCAGTACGTCGACAGCCGTCAGGAAGCGTTTTTCCGAGATACGGGCCTCGAGCTGGTCCGGCACGGCGCGCAAATCGTCTAGCTCGTTGAGCATCTGCAGTAGGTCGTCGTATTCTTGAGACGTCTGGGAGAGCTGCTTGAGTGTCGGGTCCGTCGCGCAGAGGCTCGTCCTGGCACCGGCCAGCGAATCCTTGAGGGCTCGGACACGCTTTTGCGAAGTTTGTATGCTGCCCTGGATCTTGTGGAAAGTACCGATGGAGCTGTTGAAGCCCTGGTGGTGCTCATGAACGATGTTCTTCAGCGAGTCCTGCAGAAAGGCATGCGTCTTGCGAAACTTGCGGTACTCGTGCGCCCGTCCGACGGAGCTCGGGTCCAGCAGCTGCAACGCGAGCTGTACTGGCACGCAATCTGCATCGCACATGGACGGCCACTCGGACCGGATGTGATCGATGACCAGACCGATCTGTCTCTCGGCGCTCGTCTCTCGCATGCGCGAGCGGGAAGGCTTCGTTCGATGTGCGGGCGGCGGCGGGGGTCGCGACGATACAGGCGGCCGGGAACCATATCTGTCTCCCGAATGGCCGTCATCGTAAGCGTAAGGGTCGTAGTCGCCGTCCCTCGCCCGGCCGTAGCCATCGCCATTACGGTGGCGGTTCGACATGATGGCGTGAGACTGTCAGGAAGTTGAGCGGCCGCGCATCAGCATCGTCGCGCGACGCGTCTCAGCCTCTGCAGCTGGCTGTCTCCTTCCCGCTGACGTTGGGGTAGTTTCTGTCGACTTCGAAAGGGTTGGACAAGGAGGATGTTTGAGAAGATATCCACCATGTGAAGTCACGTGGCCTTGATATTATGACCTCATCGTGTCAACGCCTCATGCGCCATTCGTCCAATGTCTGTTGGATCAGGGAGCAAAAAGTGAGGTGACGCAGCCTCTTTTGGTGAAGATTTCCTGCGAATTCACCAGATTTGAATGCTTTGAGCGTCGTACCTAGGCATGGATGTCACACTACCTGTGTTTATGTATGTATGTGCTCGTCTATCCGTACAGCCTTCAGCCACAGAAGCACAAGCTGTCCAACTACCTTTCTACCTACCTAGGTAATTTATACAACAGCAATTCGCTCGCAGGATTGTGCGTCAAGCCATACGGAACATGCACCCTCGTTAGTGAAACCCACGTCTACCTAGGTATGGATTCCGTACACGTATATTCGTCAAGCCGTTACTGCAAGTCCTCGTCGTCAAGACCGGCAATGGAGGTATGGATAAGAGAAAAGGAATGAATTCGGCCATGGAGCGCAGCTGCCAGGACCCCGTCGTCATCTGGAGACAGCTTCAAAGTAAGAAAGAAACCCAGAAAAGAAAAAAACCTCCAGCCCCAAAGGCCCCCGGCCCCAGCCAACCTCCCATCCAGCGTCTAGGCTCGGGACCTTGACGAAGAGTTGCCGCCCACGTGCGCCGCCGGCCCACCTCGAAGATTAATCTGACCAATTCGTGAGACAATATTGCTCCCAACGGCATCGACAGCTCCCCGTGGAGACGTCAGAGTCGGGCCCTCCGGCGCAGTCTCCTGCACACGGAAGAGCTTGACCGCAGTGCCGTTCCACATGCCCATGGTGCCCTTAGCGATTTGCATCTCGCTCGTGAAAATCATACCCCACAGAAGCGACTCGTACCAGGCCAGCGCAGGCTGAGACCACTCGAACGAATGCACGTGAGGCGGAGACGGATCGACTCCGACGAGGCCCATTTCTTGCACCCGGCGAACCGCATCCATTGACGGAGCGTCTCTTTCGGCCGCCGCGCTCGTCACCTGTTGGATGACGCTGAGGATCGAATGCAGCGGCAGCTCGGGGAGCCAGCTGTCGATCCACTGCGCCGTGGGCTCGAACCCGCCATTTTGAGCCCGTCCCGAGGCCGACTGCGATGCCAGACTTGTCGTGCTGTTCTGCCGCGAGAAAGATCGGGTCGCTGCTGGCATTTTGCCGCGAGCCTTTTCCGACATGCCTCGCAGTTGAGGAGGAACAGCTTCGTCGATGTTGACGGCAGACGACGCCTGAGACTGGTTCTCGCTGGTGGTGGACGGTGCTGGCGTTGGCTGCGGATCATCGTCGCTGTCGTCCTCTTCGTTGTCGCCGATGGCAAACGCGCTGTCCTCGGGTACCTGTCCCAGCGTCGGTATCCGAGACGGCACGGGCGGCGGGCTTCGCGCGCTGTCTAGCGAGCTCCTTACTGATCCGCTGTCAGCGTTGTCTCCCTGGCCAGCAGCGTCCTTTTTCCTCCTATTTCTTCTCTCTAGCTCTTCTTGGCCACTTTCCAGCGTAAGGGACCGGAGAGCCTCGAACTTCTTGCGGCTTTTGACGATTGCCAGTATCAATTCTGGGTTCTCGCGGTACTTGTTTTCAATGATGCTGTTGATAGACTCGAGAAGCGAGTCAAGGAGCGTGTGGTTGGTCTCATTTGCGAGAAGAAACGACGGCGAAGACATTGAAGAGAACAAGTGCATAAGCTGGGAGCTTCCCGCGGCGCCGAGTCCTTCGATATGCGGTGCGATATTGTTGATGACAGCCAGGAGAGCGGGATACACGGCAGAGAAATTGCCTTGGCTTGTCGTTATCAGAGTATAGATGGAGTGGATGAGAAAGTCGGTGTAAGTGCCGTTGAATCCGTTGATTCTGATGCAGGCCGGAAGGCTTTCCTGGCCCTCAAAGCACTTGTTGAGGTTCTGACCAAAGTTGGTCTCGACGCTGAGGGTTTGCAGGAGGAACGCGCACATGCGCACCACGCCCTGTTTCGCCGGATCGCTCTTGTATTCCAGGGCGTGGAATAGTATCAAAACGACAAAGTCGTGGGCTCGATCGGTGTCGATTATGAAGGACCGGAATCGTTTATTGCACTGCGTCAATTCCCAGAAAAGTATCAGCATCTCCGGAGTCAGGTTTCCGGACGCCTGGGAACCGGGAAGGTAGGACGTTTTGTCCTGCAACGGCTGGCTCAAGATTCGACTGATGCCGTCCACGATGAATTGAAAGTCCTGTGGCCGATGAAGTCGGCCTAGGAAATGTCGATAGTAATTCTTCTGTGAAGATGCATGCTCTGGAATCGGATAGACGAGAAAGACTAGCATTAGTTGCAACGAGTACGTGACCAGGATCTGCTTCGGGTCCCTGAAAACCAGTGTGTTGTACGGGACTCGCCAACTGGCCGGGTTATACTTGAGTGTCTGCCATCAGAGGAGTCAGCCAAGCTGCGATCCTAAGAGAGCTCTGTCGAGGAAAAGGTGAATATGCACCGTGTTTAGCAGGGAACAAAGGACCGATAGCACGACCTGCTTGTCCTGGCAAGTACAGAGATAGGTCAAGGTACGCACGCCCCTCTGTGGGAGGTGTCCCGGAGTGACGTACATGCTCTGACCGGCGAGGGCCAAGAGCAGGCGCAGTATCTCGCACCTGTTATTTTCGAACTCTTTCGTGGTGGCCACGGCCATGTTGCAGCCGACGCCGCTTTGCCAGATGGCGTAAGTGATCTTGGACTGGCCGTGAGGCTGACGGGGAATGGTCAGGTCAGAAAAGAAAAGAAGATCTATCAGCGTGTCTATGAGCTCCTCAGCCAAAGGCTTGACATCGAGGAACTCGTCGTTCTCGATCGTAGCATCCTGCCTGCCGTCCTGAGCCTCGTCGAACAGCACTTCGTTGGCAATGGCAGCGCGGCGGCTCTTCTTACGCCGAGCTCCCCAGAAGAAGCGTTCCTCCCAGGCTTTGAGGCTGTCTTGTTCGTACAAGTAGGGCAAAATGCGTGTGAGTATCCTGACGCAGTTCAGAGCATCTCGCTCGGGCGCCAGGTCGGGGTCGGGAAACGAGGGGTGGTGGCGGAGAATGAACAAGCGCGACGTCAGCGCGAGCACAAGAGTTTCGATGTTCTCCAGGGCCTGATCACGGGTTCGTCGAATGTCGGCTGGCGAGAACAGGCTGAAGACATCCTCCGCCGATTCGGGGAGCTCCCAGAACTGAAGCCTACGTCAGCAAGACGTCGGTGGTTTGATGAGCGGAGCGCCACGGACCGAGGTCCAGTAGGTGTCGTCTGCAGGTATGTGTCGTTCCTCCGACAGTCTGAAAATGCCCTGTTTGAAGACGATCTTGGAGTCGCTGGCGCCCATGACTGCGGCAGCGCAAGGCTCGACGCCCTGCGGGAAGTTGGTCTCTGGCACGATGGAGGGGGGGGGGAGGTTTGTTCGCTAACAGAGTCGCGCGACCAAGTGGGCTCTGTCTCGATCACGTGAGCTGTCTCGGGACGCAAGAACACGAGACGCCGACTTCCATAGTGAGTAATCGATAACGATTTTTTTTGTACATACATCCTTCTGCCCTGCGAGACTCTCTTCAGCCTGTCAATGGTCGCGACTTACAGCTGAAGCTTGGCTCGACGATCGAGATGCTTCGCTTTCGATATAATTCCGACTTACTGATCAGTGCTCGACCATACTCGGTCAGTCGACAGTGCAGAGCAAACCTCGGTCGTAGGCTGTTCGCTCTATCATGCCCTGCAAGATGGCCGAAACGAGACGGGAAAGACGACGCGGCGAGCGCTTCGTCCATGACCTTGGGCGAGTATTTCGACTCCGCTCAGAAGAAGGCTTCCAAAAGACCCGAAACATCTCGACTCGAAGCTGCTGAACACACGAAAGTGGCCTTCGCAGGGAGAATGCAGCAGGTCTGGGGGTTGGATAGCTCGGGAGAACAGTCCGCTACATCAATCGATGGAAGATGTATCGATGAAGTAGTCAAACCCCTAAATGAATCGACAAAACCCCCGATTCTTTCGTTCAAGCCTCGGCTGTCGAGAGACACTGATGCTTCCCTCCCGAAGAGAGCCAACTCTTCGCCAGCAAAGAAAGGTGTCACGCCGTGGAAAAGCACTGGTCCATCCTCCACGAGAGTCTCTAGCTCTCCAAAAATCGACGTCCGAAACAAGAAGAAATACGCAGCAAGTACCTCAGATAGAGTAATGAAAAGGGAACCAAAGGAAAAGCCGAAGAGGAAAAGGGCAGGAGTGCCGTTGACTGTCGAGGTGCTTAAATCCGACGACATAACATTCAATCCCATCCATGGGAAGTGCGCTAAGCAGATCTCGGAATTGTCCTACGGCCTCGATCGTGTCTTGTTCAACCAAGGAGTCTACCACATGCAAGACGAGCGAACCGGGGTCTTCAATTTCGACCCTTACCTCGCCTCCATCATGCCCAGAGAGGAATTCGACTATTCGGCGCTTGGCGAATACATCACCTCCTCCAAGGACGTCAAGCTTCGAGAGATGGCTGCCGAGTTTAAAATGAAGTTTTGCGGCTCCACCTCGAGTCTTTCGGCGATACTGTCCCAGTTTCACTTCCTTCTGTCCGCCTGGAGACCGTTGAACTACAAATGGCTGTCACAATCCCTGAAGCCCGAATCATTCAATTTTACCATCTTCACTCGGGCGCCAGCCGCCGCTTTTGCAAGATACAAAGACGGCGTCTACGCCATCGACGCAGACAAGGAGTTTGATATGGAAAACATTCTGAGTACCCTCGGGAAGTCGATGGAGAAGCTTCTCACGTTGCCAAAGGAAGAGTTTGAAAGGTATCGAAGAACCAAGTCCCACGAAATCTCAGAGGAGGAAAGGAACGCGGGAGAGGCGTACCATTATGCAACCATACGCAACTTCCTGGTCCGTTCACAGCTCGACGCGCAGGACAAGCGACTGCCGGGGACGGGCGTATTCGATCTGAAAACAAGAGCAGTCATAAGCATCCGCATGGACGTTCAAGGCTACGAGAAGGGCCTCGGCTACGAGATACGCCAGCGATTTGGAAATTGGGAGTCTTTCGAGCGCGAGTATTACGACATGATCCGATCTGCCTTTTTGAAGTATTCATTGCAGGTCCGGATGGGGCGAATGGACGGCATCTTCGTGGCCTTTCACAATACGGAGCGTATCTTTGGCTTCCAATACATCAGCTTACCGGAGATGGACAAGGCCATACACGGCACGAACGACGTGCGACTCGGCGACTCGGAATTCAGGCTCAGTTTCGGCTTGTTCAGCGAATTGTTAAACCGTGCAGCGGAGAGATTCCCCGGACAGTCGTTGCGATTCTTGGTAGAGACTCGCGACACCAAGGTCCCTCTTACATACTTTTTCGCCGAGCCAGTGACGGAGGAGGAAGTGGATAGGATCCAGGCAGCGTCCAAACCGTCGGTGGAGCAGATCAAGAATGAGGTGGACTGTAGTCTGAATACCAGCAAAGCAAAGACTTACAACGACGAGAGCCAAGGCGAGCAGCAGCAGCTCGCGCAGGTGGGCGCTGTCGAGGAGGAGGCGAGCGACGATCGGAGCGAGGACGCGTGGAAGGAACTCATGTCGAGGGTGGAGGACATCATCGAGAACGACTCCCTCGGCACCGGCTCCGTGCGGGATGCCGTCACGGAGGCTCTCAGGCATTGTGGCCTGTCTCAAGCACTTACGGAGCGTGGGGGGGCCAAGCATCTGGATCATCTGGTCACGGCGGTGACTGCTCACTTGACCAAGGCTGAAGACGCAGAGGCGGACGAGACGTCCAAGTGCGAAGAAACGGAGACGTTGGATGAGGCGGACGAGTTGGCCAAGTCGCAAGAGCCAGAGGCGGACGAGTTGGCCAAGTCGCAAGAGCCAGAGGCGGACGAGTTGGCCAAGTCGCAAGAGCCAGAGGCGGACGAGTTGGCCAAGTCGCAAGAGCCAGAGGCGGACGAGCCGGAGGTGGACGAGCCGACCAAGTCTGACGATGCTGAACTGTCGACGGACGAGTCAGTCCAGTCACGAGAAGCGGAAAGGCCAGACGAGAGTTCCGAAGTGGAGGCGGAAGAAGCAGGCAGCACGCGCCTGACCGACATGATCCGCGAGGTGCGAATATCGACTGATGAGGGGGGGCAGAAGACAAAGCTGCTTCAGCAGATATTCCAGGACTTGGCAACGCAGTCTAAGAAGCCGCTACGTTGGACGGACTCGGATGGTGACGATTTGGATCTAAGCGAGAGCGAAGGCGCCGGTGCGGACGAGGGAAAGGGGGTCGGCGCCAGGGAGGGCGAAGGAGACGACGTTGCGACAAAGGAAGCGCCCTCGGCGAGCGACGATGGGGCGAACGGTCATCGGACGGATGTGATGGGAGAGGCAAGCGCCGACGAGATTGAGGATCAAATTCGGTCAAACGCAGAGTTCGAGAAGAGACCAGAGACGCAGGCGGCGCCAGAGGAAACGAAGGAGCTGATTGGCATGTACGTGACGATCCGCAACAAGGTGAACGGCAAGTTTGTGGAGCGGGCGACGGATCCAAGCGAGAACTTCAACTGGGAAATCGAGTACTCGATCAACGAGATGGACAAGAGACGAGCGCGGCAAATCTACAGGGAGATTCGAACGCGGCGGAGGAAAATTCACCAGAATGCAGATCCGGAGAACAGAGAGAGAGAATGGCACAAGATGTTTGGGGGGCAGCTACCGATCCTGTCGAAGAAGGGACGAGAGTACCGAGCAGGGAAGACGCGAGAAGAAGAGGGCAACCCGGTGCGGGTGGTATGGACCAAAGAAGCGCTGAGTTACGAGTCGGTGATGGGGGCGATTGAAGGGAAGACGGGTTGATTCAGCACAGCGAGTCGGGCAAACACAAGGAAGGGAAGGAAACTCTATCGTGAGTCCACGTGCGGGCACAGCCGAGAGTGGATTCGATATCGGTACGAGGTATGTATGTACGGATATACGAAGGCGGGCTGATGACGCTGCTGCGTGACAACGAGACGAACGAGGACGACGACAGGGGTCTGGTGTGGGGGGATGGAGGGGGGGGGGGGGGGGGGGGGGGGGGGGGCGCTCCCCTCCATACTACCCGAGGACGCACACGGAGAGGAAAAGAGAAAGAGGATGAGGATGAGGGGGGAGAAAAAAAAAGG
>PDHQ01000157.1:17549-76591 GCA_003339415.1 Ophiocordyceps camponoti-saundersi (nom. inval.)
GTGGTGCGGGGGTGGTGGCGATCGGGGGGGGGGGGGGTGGGGGGGGGGGGGGGGGGGGGGGGGACGACGTTGATGGTGAAGACGGTGATGGTGAAGTCGGTTGGAGAGGAATTCATCTCCCGCATTTAAGGAGTCCATTAGTACTACGGATACCTCAGGTAGAGCTGTGGCTGAGGCTGAGCTGCTGAGCTAAGAATGTACCGGTACGACATCGACAACCCCTGCGTCGCCCCCAAACTGCCAATCCCCAAGCAGAGGCCCCAGTCACATGGCGGATTTCCTTCAGCGCTGATCCAGCCATCAAAGTATCGCTACCGCCCATTCTCCAGGAGGGACCACCCCCCCCCCCCCCCCGGCCCCCGCGCCCCCCCCCCCCCCCCACCCCCCCCCCACCCCCGCCCCCCCCCCCCCCCCCCCGGGCCCTAGGGGCCCCCCCCCCCCCAACCCCCCCCCCCCCCCGGGGCCCCCCCCCCCCCCCCCCCCCTAATAATCATCAACCAATATCTCTATCACTCCTTGGATTCTCACCATTTCGCAACTATTCATTGATCCCCTTTCCTTCGCTCGTGCATGCACCTCGGACTAAGGCCCGGTCTAAAGGCTCGGCCTTCTCTGCTCAATCTAATTCGCGGGAGGAGCGACTCGGCCTCGTCGGCTTCTTCTTCCTCCTCGCCCCTCAATCATAGTAACCACAACAACGGCAGCAGCCACAGCAAGACCCCTGCGGTTGCAGCCTCGTCCCCTCCACAGCCTCCCACCGCCACAGCAGACCATCCGCCACCTCTCTCGACTCTTCAGTCTTCGTCTCCTCCGCCTTTGAACTCTCCAGCCCGTTCTCCAGAGCCCGAAATGGCGCCCGTGCGTATAGATGACTTCTCTTTTATCTCTCTGTTTCTCGATTCTTCATCTCCTTTCATTTCCTCGTCGAGAGAGGGAGGGAGGGAAGGGAAAGAGAGAGTCGTCACAGCTGACTTTCCCATCCGCAGAAAGCGCAGAAATCCAACAAAGCCGATGCCGAGGGCCCTACACATGGTGAGAAGCCTCTCTCTCAAGCTCGTCTCTGCCTCTGACGGTCTTTCTCTCCAGGCAAAATCTACTCCATCTCTGGGTGAGTTCCGAGTCGAACGTGAACCGCACAAGCTTGCCCCTCTCCTGACTCGTCCGAAGCCCGGTCGTCGTGGCCGAAGACATGATCGGCGTGGCCATGTACGAACTGGTACGTGGTCGATTGACTCGCGCTTCCGAGCTCCTCTCATCCGCAATGGACATCAGGTACGAGTAGGCCACGAGAATCTCGTAGGCGAGGTCATCCGCATCAGCGCCGACAAGGCCACGATCCAAGTCTATGAGGAAACCGGTAAAGCTCTCCCCCCCCCCCCCCTAAGAGGTACTCGCCCCTTGACGAGTCCTAACCGTCCGACATGGTAGCCGGCGTCAAGGTCGGCGACCCCGTCACCCGCACCGGCAAGCCCTTGTCCGTCGAGCTCGGCCCCGGCCTGCTCAACGGCATCTACGACGGCATCCAACGGCCGCTCGAGGAGATCGCCAAGGTGGCCAAGTCCATCTACATTCCGCGAGGCATCTCCATCCCCGCCCTCGACCGCAGCAAGAAGTGGCAGTTTACGCCGACGAAAACGGTGGGTGATCACATCGCCGGCGGCGACGTATGGGGTCACGTCTTCGAAAACTCCTTCATCTCGACGCACAAGATCCTCTTCCCGCCGCGCGCTCGAGGTACCATTACCAAGATTGCCTCCAAGGGCGAATACACGGTCGAGGATAAGATCCTCGAGGTCGAGTTCGACGGCAACAAGACGCAGTACCCGATGATGCAGTCGTGGCCGGTCCGGGTGCCTCGCCCGTCGACGGAGAAGCTGTCGGCCAGCCAGCCCTTCGTCGTCGGTCAGCGAGTGCTCGACGCCCTCTTCCCCAGCGTCCAGGGCGGCACCGTGGCCATACCCGGCGCCTTTGGCTGCGGCAAGACGGTCATCAGCCAGTCGGTGTCCAAGTTCTCCAACAGCGACGTCATCGTCTACGTCGGTTGCGGCGAGCGCGGCAACGAGATGGCCGAGGTGCTCAAGGACTTTCCCGAGCTGACGATCGACGTCCAAGGCCGCAAGGAACCCATCATGAAGCGGACGACGCTCATCGCCAACACGTCCAACATGCCGGTGGCGGCGCGCGAGGCCTCCATCTACACGGGCATCACGGTGGCCGAGTACTTTCGCGACCAGGGCCTCGACGTGGCCATGATGGCCGACTCGTCCTCGCGATGGGCCGAGGCGCTGCGAGAGATTTCGGGTCGACTGGGCGAGATGCCGGCGGACCAGGGCTTCCCCGCCTACCTCAGCGCCAAGCTCGCCTCGTTCTACGAGCGAGCCGGGCGGGTGCAGACGCTGGGCTCGCCCGAGCGCAACGGCAGCGTCAGCATCGTCGGGGCCGTCAGCCCGCCCGGCGGAGACTTCTCGGACCCCGTCACCAGCTCGACGCTCAGCATCGTGCAGGTGTTTTGGGGTCTCGACAAGAAGCTGGCACAGCGCAAGCACTTTCCTTCGATCAACACCAGCCTGTCGTACAGCAAGTACACGACGATCCTGGACAAGTACTACGAGAAGGAGTATCCCGAGTTTCCCAGGCTGCGCGACCGGGTCAAGCAGCTGCTGTCGGACTCGGAGGAGCTGGACCAGGTGGTGCAGCTCGTGGGCAAGAGCGCGCTGTCGGACCCGGACAAGATCACGCTCGACCTGGCGGGCCTGATCAAGGAAGACTTTCTGCAGCAGAACGGCTACTCGGACTACGACCAGTTCTGTCCGATCTGGAAGACGGAGTGGATGATGAAGCTCATGGTCGGCTTCCACGACGAGGCGCAAAAGGCCATAGGCCAGGGCCAGAGCTGGGCCAAGGTGCGGGAGGCGACGAGCGAGCTGCAGGCCAAGCTGCGTCAGCTCAAGTTTGAGCTGCCGACGGACGGGGAGGAGGCTGTGTGCAAGAGGGTGAGTTGTTGTAGGGTTGTGTCGTCTCTTGTGTGTGTGCTGACCAGGTCTTGCAACAGTACGAGGCCATCCAACAGCAGATGACGGACAAGTTTGCGTCGGTCATGGACGAGTGAGTTGGGTGACGATGACGACGATGAAGAAGAAGAAGAAGAAGAAGCAGGAGGTGTGTATTTTCAGGTCGGTAGAAGGGGATGGATGGATTACTTTGCTACTAAAGGTGGTATGTATGTAGATGACGAGCCCGTCTCGGAGTCAGATGAGGGTCGCGAGATGCAATTTGCAGGGTTTTTGTCACACACACACATACTTTTCGACGCTCGTCTCTTTTCTCTTGTTGCACGGAACAGCTCGTCATGGAACAGCTCATCATGGCCAGCTCATCATGCCCATCTCGTCATGGAACAGCTCATCATGCCCATCTCGTCATGGCCATCTCCCTGTGCCGATGGAGATGATGTGTCTGTATCTGTCCTGAGTTTCACACTTTGGTCAAGACAGACTTTGCTTTCTTTCATCTGTCCATGGAGACAGACAGACAAGTCAAGTGATGAAAGTCTGCGGCACGAATCAAACAGCTTTCCTTCCATTTCCACCTAATCATGGGGGGGGCGATGCAAAGCAAAAGGAAGGAAATAGCATGAATTTTATCCCAACAGAACGAAGCAAGACGATTGGCTCGATGTTTTTTTTTCTTTTTTTTTCTCCTCTTCTCTCTCTCTCTTTTTTTTCCTCCGCATGAAGGCATGAAGGCATGAAGGGTTAGGGTTCGGGTCCAAGGGTTTCCGGAACTTGTCTACGGGATACTCGCATTTTTTCTTTCTCCCCCCCCCCCCTTTTTTTCAGTTGATGCTTTTTTTGTCTTTTTTTTACTTGTTACGTCCTTGGTTTCTCTTCATGTTTGATGGGGCTCGGCTTCCGCTTTCTTGAACCCACTTTACATACCTTTACGGAGATGGTATCAAGGCCTGGAAGGGATGAAGTTATGTGGCTTTTTCTTGTGTTTGATAGTGTTATGTGATTGATGGTTTTTATCTTCATCAGGGTTTTTTTTTTTACATGTTGAATAAGGACGTCTCTTTTTTGCGAAAAAAATTTGATGAAGATGAAAAAGAGAGATAAAATATGCCATGCTGATGATTGAAACAAACCCCCCCTTTTTTGAAGATTGCTTCCCATAGAAAACTTCTCTCTCTCTTTCTCCCACCGTAACGTGTTCTGTTCTTGAGAAGATGAGAAGAAAGTGATCAAGGTTCTTGACGGTGAAAAAAGAGATAGCAAGGGAAAAAAGGGGGGAACAGAGAAAAAAAGACAGAGGGTAGGACGACGAAGAGACACAAGATATGAACATGAACCCCATCTGCTATGATTGACTGATTTGATTTGATTTGAAAACTGTCTTCTTTTTTTCTGCCTGCTTCGAAAATTATATATATGAAAAAGGGGGAGAGAGATGAGGTGAGTTGAGGAAGAGGAAGAGGAGGAGAAAAGGAGAAGAAGGAATTAATTCTTTCCTTTACTGTTTTTCCCCTTTTCCAAAGGGTAAAAAAATAAGAGAAAATATGGGAAAGATGTAAGTGAAAAGAAAAAAGGATGTGTGAAGATGAAGATAGACAAAAAGAGTATAAGAGAGAGAGAGAGAGACAGAAAAGCCCTCACATAGGCAAAGGCATAGGCCCTGCAATGACAGTCGAAACGTCCCTTTCTCTCGTGAGCATCACCATCGCCGGCTGCACCAAATCATCCGGCATCTGACAGCCCTGCGGCTCGGCGTAGTCGACGAACCGGGCCGAGGTGCCGTCCGGGAAGGCACAGAACTTGGCGTCGTTGACGCTGGCTGTTGATGTTGATGATGATCCGCTCTCTGATGAGGAGGAAGAGGCCGACTCCGTTGCTCCTCCTCCTCCTCCGCTG
The DNA here is from genome assembly GCA_003339415.1 of Ophiocordyceps camponoti-saundersi (nom. inval.). Taxonomy (NCBI): domain Eukaryota; kingdom Fungi; phylum Ascomycota; class Sordariomycetes; order Hypocreales; family Ophiocordycipitaceae; genus Ophiocordyceps; species Ophiocordyceps camponoti-saundersi. The sequence continues at coordinate 22,457 of PDHQ01000157.1, forward strand.
TTGCTGCTGCTGCTTGCGATGGAGAAGCGGAGGAATTTGGCGTTGTTGACGGCTCCGCTGACGGTGCTGCTGCTTTGGCCGTTGTTGTTGTTGTTGTTGTTGTTGTTCGCGCCGTTGACAGCCCTCTTCTCACCGGCCGCCGCACCACCGCCGCCTTCGCCACCACCTTGGCCACCGGCCGCACCTCCAGAAGACATCTGCATCTGCAGCTGAGGGTTGGGAGGAACCAGCTTCAGAGGGTTGGAAGCATCATCCTCGCAACTGTCGATAAAGGGCTCGACCATGGTCGACACATCAGCCGGGCTGAGCGCGTTCGAAAAGGGCCTCGGCACCGCATCCATTTTCAGCAACCCGCGAAGGACGGTGGCGTGCTGCGACTCGACGGGGAGGATAGACCCGGCCAAGGCGAGCGTGTCCTTGCTCTGAACCAGAGGTGCAGCCCCCAGGTAGGCCGCCTGACCCGTCTCCTCGAGAACAAGGGCCGTCTGCAGGATCTTGTTCCGGTCCGTAGTGTCAAACTTGTACTTGCACGGCTTGATGAGCGGACCTCCTCCGGCCGTGAGGACCTGCTGAAGCTTCGTGGCGTGCGCGTCCTCGGTGTCGAAAATCTTCTGCATCTGGTCTACCTCCTCCTCGCTAAACAGCTTGTTCTGAGCATTCTGCGTAATGACCTGCTTGTAAAAGGCTCCCTCTGCCAGTTCCAACGTCCGAGCGAATTCGGCAATCGTCGTGTCCATGTTCGCTGATCCGCCGCTCTCAGCCGCTTGCCGAGGTGTGAGTCTGACCGGGGCGGGGATAGAAGAGACGGCCGAAGCGAAGACGACGGCCGCCATCGAGGCCTTGAAGGAAACCATGATGGGGGGGGGGGGGATAACAGAGTGAGAAGAAGAAATAGAAAATAGATGAATAATGAGGGCCAGCCCGCTGTTGGGAGAGAAAGAAGGAAAAAAAAAAGTACAAGATATTAAGGAAGGAAGAAGGAGAAGAAGAAGGATGACAGGGAGCAACGAACTCTTCTTCTTCTTCTTCTTCTTCTTGAAAAGAGAGAGAACGTAGGTATAAAGAAGAGACTAGGCGGTCCAGCCGATGGAAAAGCAAATCAACAACAGAAAATAAGTAGCAAGACAAGCAAAACCATCCAGCGAGAGACAAGTTGCCGCAGAATGGAAAAGAGAGAGAGAGTCAAGCCAAAGGAAAAAGGGGGGGGAAGGTAAAAGGGGAGGGAAGAAGGCCATGTTTTCTATTAACAGCTTCACTCACTTACTTGGCCAACAAAATAACAAGACGCAGAGACGGCTGCTACAGCTTCCGTCGTCGAAACTTTCAAAGCCCGCCACCGGATCGTTGTCGTCCCATGGAACGGATCCGAAAGAAAAAAAGATAGATTGCTCCGCTCGGCCTCGTTCTTGTCCGAAACCATGGTGCGACGCCAACGATTTCTTCTCCTCGTCTCTCTCCCCTCCCCCTTCCCCCCTCTCTCTGTGTGTGAGTGTGTGTGTGTGTCTCTCTCTCTCTCTCGCCCGCGCTCGTCCGTCCGTCGGTCCGTCCACACCACCCACACCACCCCTCCCCCGGTCCCGCGCTCGGTTCCCCATTGTGTTGTCGAAAAACGTCTTGCTGCTTACCATAATAAGGTAGGATCGACCGTTTTGAGGGGACGATTATGTGGATGGGAGGGGGGGAAGGGTGGTGGCCGACCTCCATGGTCTGGGGAAAAGGGATTCGAGATCTGTAATGCGTCGTCGTCGTCGTCGTCGTCGTCGCGAGAGGCAAGAGGGAAAGAGGCATAAAAAGAGCACGTGATTTGTCGCCATAAGCATGAGGCCCTGTCGCCACGTGATACCCCCGTTCAACCTTGACCCATCTCCTTCAGGCTTCCCCTACGGATACCCCTACCCCTATCTACCACCTATTCCCTACCTCTGCCATGACATGATAAACCATCTCATACCTCTGATAGTGTTACTTAGGTAGGCGGGCAGTCACTCACTCACTCAGTCACAACTACGGATACGCATAGAAACCTCCTCTCAACTAGCACTACCACTACCGCAACATCGATAGCAACTCCATCATCATCATCATCGTCATCGTCATCGTCATCTCAACTATATACAATGTACACTCAACCAACACAAGACTCCCCCTCGTCTCTTCCCTTCCCTTTCCTTTTTCCCCCTTCATCCATCCATCTATCCATCTATCCCTCCATCCTTCCATCCCTCCATCCATAATGGCCCGCTTAAACCTGCTCGCTCTCATGTTTGGGACCTCGCCTGGCCCGGTCTCAGTCGCAACCCACTGACACACTTCCGCTCAAACCTTGTTTCCCTCCCCCCGACTTCATCTCCGTGCCGCTTCTACCTCTCCCCACCCGGCCCTTAGCCCATCCGTTCTAGAGCCTCCGACGGTCCTCTTCAACTCTTCAATGCCGTCACTTCATCACTCACGTCACCCTTCCATCGTCTGCCGTTCCATTTTGTTCTGTTCTGTTTTGTTTGTCCCATGTATCCCGCGCGGCCTATTTTTGCTTCCACTAGACTGACTACTGTCTTCTCGGCGGACGCACATCATCGTTAATTATGTACCCCATCTTCTCTCTCTCTCTCTCGAGACAACCACCACCTTCCACTCCCGGCCTCCCCCTGCCTCTCCACCCCTTACCCTTCCTCCCATCCCCTCTTCTCTCCTCTCATCACCTACTTCTCTCTTCTACCATCCTCCCCTCGTCTCTCCTCTACTCTCCTCCTTTCCTTCTGAGCCATGACCTCCTTTTCGTTTCAGTCTGCCTTCTCCTCCGTCTTCACCCCTTCTGCCATTACAACGCGAAAGGGTTCAGCGTCCGGATCGTCAAGCAACTACTCCAGTCGTTAGCATTCCCGGTCAACAGGTCAATCTCTCCACTCGGGAAGATACTCACGGTGGGCTCTTGCTAAGATCCGTCTTCAGTATGATGGGGACCCTAGTCATCTCCGTCACGTCTTGGATGTAATCGCCTCCCTCCTCCCGAAGCTTCAGGAGCTTCATGTACTTGTCCTTGTTGGTCAGTCGCGCCTCGACTGTCTCCGACACCGGCACCTTCGAGTCCGATCGGGTTCGGTGCAGCACGTTAGACGGCGTCCGCGACGGCGAGCCCGGTACGCTCTGCGTCGGCCGCTCAGCCAACGACACGCCGGCCATGGCCTCCGTCACGTCCGATGTGTTATCGTCGTCGTCGTCGAACAGCGCGTCCACGTCGTCCGTCGACATCGTGCCCGTCTCCGTCTGCTTGCGCGCCGCCTCCTCTCGCTCCCTCTTGGCCCGCTCCGCCTCCTCCGCCTGCTTGGCCGCCGCCATGGCGTTGGTCATCCTCTGCGAAGCCCCGGCCTTGAGCCGCTCGTCGTCCGGCACGAAGGCTGAGCTGGGTACCCCCTTTTCCCAGTATAGCTCCAGCACCCGCTTGTCCTTGATGAACTCGGCCTTCTTGAGAGGGAGCTGGTCGCAGTGCACGCGCTTCTCGAATCCCCATTCCGGGATGAGCACGTCAAAGGCCGATTCGTAGACGCACAGCACGATGCCCTCGGCCAGGAGATCGCCGTTGACTTCCTGGCGCTTCTTATCCATGGTGCGGCACGATTCGATGTGAATGCTCTGCTCCTGTGCGTTCTGAGCCGAGTCTTTCTTGGTGTTGCATGATTCGGCAGTCTTGAGCAGATTTTCAATATCGTCAGTGAACTCGATTTGACCATCCGAAAGCACTGCCTCCAGCTGCCGGTGGACGACAATGTCCGCATAGCGACGAGTCGGCGACGTGAAATGCGTGTACAGGGGCAGATTCAGCGAATAGTGCGGCCACAGCGGCTTGACCGTCTTGCCCGCGATGAAGTACTTGGCACGCTGCATCGACTTGAGAACCAGCGTCTCCATGCCCTTCCGCAGGTCCGTGTCGTCCACCTTGAACAGACTGTTTTGCAACGCCCCGCTGCCCGAAGCATCCACATCGTATCCGAGGGCCGTCATGCGCTCCACAAACGTCCGCAGACGGCGCGGGTTCGGAGCAGCCTGGCGACGAAGAAGAGCTTTCTCGGGAAGACCCTGTACCAAACGCTGCGCTACGTAAGCATTGACCTTGTGCATGAGCTCCTCGATCATCTCTAGTGCCTGGGTCGAGTTGAAGATATTTTCCTGCACTGGTTTATTCTCATCATCCAGTTGCTGGAAGAGCCGCAGTGGCGCGATGGGTTCGCCCCCGGCGCCCAGACGGGCTTCCCGGAACTTCTGTGCCACTCCCTCGAGAATCTGGACTGTTTTGGCGGAAATGATACCTTCAGGAAAGGCAGATGGGTCCTCGAGAGCGCTTTCCATGTCCGCAAGCGACACCTTGCCGCCACTCTTGATGATGCTTCGGCCCACCCAGTAATCGCCGTCGGCGACAGACCCAGTGTGAGGGTTCACGTTGAACACAACACTGACGGTGAGCCGCTCCTGTTCGGGAATGAGGGAGCAAATGTCGCTCGAAAGCTTCGGTGGCAGCAGCGGGCAAAACCGGTTGAGTAGCTGGACCGAGGTGCCGCGCTTACGCGCCTCGCGATCGACTAGGGAGTTCGGCTTGACGAAGTACGAGACGTCGGGTACGTGGATACCAATCTCAATCTTGCCGTCGGAACCCGTCTTGACGTGCACACCGTTGCCAAGCTCGGCGCTGCCATTGAAATCAATAGTGAAGACGTGTTCCTGACGGAAGTCGCGACGGGAGGCAATGAAAGATTCATCTTCCTTGGCAAGAGACCACTCCTGGTGTCCGACATTGCGAAGAACGGCGTCGGAGAACTCGTCCGACGAGAAGTTGTTATCCCGTAGCAGTGCATCCGTCTCAACCTTGAGGTCGCCCATGCGACCGAGTTGCTCCACAAGGGTACCGAAGGGATGCAGTGACGTAATAGGCCAACGCTTAATACAGGCGACGAAGATGCGGTCAGCGTAGTCCTGATGCTTCTCCACGAAGTCGCGAGGTGCCTGCTCGGTGGGTATGGCAATCAGGGGCACGCGCTTGTCCGTCGGCTTGAACCAGACAATCTTTGGCTTCTCCTGCTGCCTATTGTCGTTCTGTCGACTGCTGCCGCCGTCTCGGGCAGCCCTCTCCGCCTCTTGCTTCTCCTTGGTAGCCTGGCTGCTGGGACGCAAGAGACCCAGTGTGCCAGAGAACATCTGACCGGCCACGCGCTCGATGACAGCGACGATGTGACCGGCATAAAGAGGCTTCTGTTCGTCGCTAATCTCCTCCTCCTCGACGAGCAGGAGGCTCTGGCCTTCGACCTCGACATCATCGTTCTTCTTCTGCGTTGGCCTCTGGCGTAAGCTGCCGCGTCGGCGGATACCGCCTTCCGGAGGATGTCCGTCTTCACCCTGGCCAGTGGTGGTACCCGACTGGCTCGTTGATCCGGAGCGCGTGTCTGTGATGTCCTTGCGCTTCTTCTTCTCCTCCTTTTCCTTCTTCTGAGCCCAGACCTCATCCACGTCCAAGAGTTCGACGGCGACAAGGTCTCCTTCGAGAGCTCTGTTGCGGTCCTTGCTGCCACAGATGAAGATGTCGGCGTCTAGAAGACCGTCCTGTGTTGTAACATAGGCGTCGCTTCGGTTTTTCTTGTTCACGCGGAGAACACCGGAAACAAGCTGGCCGTCGCCAAGGAGGGCGGGAAGAGACGCCTGAGGCAGATATGGGGTAAAGAGCGTCTTGCGCTGCTGCTGTTGGCCGCCACCTGGGCCCGCATGCTGGGAGCTCTGTAGGCCCTGGAACTGCTGGCCGTTGATCTGCGCAGCCTGCAGGGCCTGTAACTGGCCAAGCTGCATCGGATTGAGTTGCTGACCGTACATGGAGGGCATCATCAGCTGGCCCGGAATCTGCATGAGCTGCGGTTGGTTAGCGTTGTATTGAAAAGCTCCAATCTGCGAGGTTGACTGGTTCATCGAACCCCGAGATCGGTGACCGGGTTGGAAAGATTGTGACTGGCCGGCGCCAGCCTGGTCCTGGTTGTGGTTTGGCGTGCGCCAGTTACCCTCGTAGTTGCGAGAGCCAGTCCGGGCGTGGCCCATGCCACCCCCGCGTCGCGGCGGAAAATCGCCGTCTCCACCCATGCGAGAGCCTCCGCGGCCGTTGGCGGCCATGCTCTGGCTGCGGCCGTGGCCTCCGCGGCCACGGGTGGAGCCCTGAGCTACGGGAGGATCGGGGGTCGAATGGGTGGCAGGCGGCTTATTCTCGTCGTCAGTGGCTGCCGGGAACTGGAAACCCGTCGTAGTGCGTTTCTGCTGAGCGATTTCGGCGGCCTTTTTGGCATCGGCCAAAGCCAAGGAATGTCTCCGCTGGTGGCCAGCACCGCCTCCGCGACCGCCCCGTCCGCCGGCGTTGTCTCGTCCATGAGCTGGCGGAGCCTCGAAGTTGCCAAAGGTGGAGCCCGAGGCGCCGGAGGAGGGTGCGGGCGGCGGACCCATGCCCATATTAGGGAGTGCCGACTGATTACGGCGATGTGACATGTTCTGGCTCGAAGGACCCATCGAGATGTTCTGTTGCGGTGGGAACTGAAAGGCAGCTTGTGACATGTTACCCAGAGACTGCAAAGGAGTGGTGAACGCCCCGTTGTGGGCGATGGGCTGGCCAGGTGGTATCATGCCCATATTGACATACTGTTGGTGAGTCGCTTGAATCTGTTGCTGTTGCTGCTGCAAGAGTTCGATCTGCTGCTGGATGGCCAGCTGCTCCACTGTAGAAGGCTCGTCAGTTTCTTTTGCGGCAGCGAGGTGAGGAAGACGGGATGGGAAGAGATGGGCGGCATAAGACGCGTGGCAGCGCTGAGGCCGACGGTCGAACTTGCCGAGGTTGGGAAAGGACAACTCACTGCCTGGGTTGGCGAACATGCTCATCAAAGGCGTCAGCTCCGATGGACTGCGTCGATGGGCGATGTGCAGTCTGCGTCCAGTAGGGCCAGGGACCCCGCTGGCCGAAGCCTGCTGTTGCGGCTGCTGTTGCGGCTGCTGCTGCTCCATGACGGGCAGCCAAGTGGACAGTTCTCAGATATTCACGCAGAGATAAAAAAGGGAAGGGGGATAAGAGGCGTCTTTCGCGATGCTCTGTGAGGGCGACGTATGCCGTTTCGTCGGGCAGCCGTCAGATTTGGCAGGGAAGAGTGCTGCTGCAAGGTGGTGACAACTTTTGCTGGCGGAGGGGGAGCAGTAAGGCAAGGTAAGGGGGATGGCAGAGAAGAGAGGGGGAGGAGGATGAACAGCTCGGCAAAAAGGAGAGTGAGAGGCAGTCGAGGACAATAGCAAGGAGCGTTCTCGACGGATGGCAGACAAGAAGAGAGAGGAGCAAGGGATGGACGGTTCAAAGATAGGTTCCCGCTGAGGACGGGGGGTGGAAAAGGATGGAGGATGGAAAATGCGAGGGTTTCAGGAAGAAGCTGGGAGGTTTTGGAAGGGGGGCCGGGTTTTGGGTGGCGGTGGTTACCTGTCCGTCCACTGGGCCAGCTCAGCACTGACGGACGGGCTACTAGCAGGAGTGCTCTAGCAGGAGGTACGTGGTGCGATACGGGGTCGGGCGCAGGTCCGTCAGTCACTTTGCTGCCTGCCTTGGCGGCCTAGTACAGCGATGGGCCCCTCCTAGCAGCGGCGCATTACGTCAGGCACTTGGCCTTTGGTTCGTCACCAAATACTACAGGTACATACATAGGTACCTACATACATACAGCCTTGCCCCGAGGCACACTCGTCGACATATATGACCTGAATAGGCGTCTCATCGTACGCGCTTCGCTCTGTCGCCTGCTCTCTCATCCACTCGTGACTCGTGCGTCGTCGTGTCCTACGTCAGCAGTGTCCTCCACCCCCCCCCCTCCCCCGGGGCACCGGCACGGACTTGGCCGTGAGAGCCATGTCGACGCCAAGCCTTGCCTGGGGCCCACCGCCCGAGATATCCCTACTTGTAGCAAGGATATGCCTACCCTAGAACTGCTAAGAGTAGGCCGAGCTGATGAAGCGGCGTTTCAACGGACTATGGGACCGTGTACGAATCGCAGTCGTTCTTAGATGAAATCTTCCCGTACCAAACGTTGAAACGACGGACGACGGCCTGAGAGCCATTAAGGGCTCCTTGAGGGCTCCTCTGCTGTGGCCGAAGCTTCCGCGCACGTGCTACCTACCACTACAGCATGTCTCTCGTAGACTCGGCCGCGGTTGTCTGGACTCTTGTAAAAATACAAACCACCCTTCATAACACGCATGCTAACTCTTGCTCTTATGCTGTCTCGGGTGTCAATTATTCGTTTCTTTGCTTGAGGCCTTGCCATGTATTTCTTCCCCTTCAGTCGCCCATGGAAACGCCGCTTATATATCGTTGATGTCGTATCCGCATCTGTCCCGGTACGAGTCGTCCCGCAGCTGAGCTTGTTTGTGCAGTTCTAGTGTAATTCGCCTTGCCATGATCGACATCAAGCCATTGGCTCGTCGTAAGGATAATCCTAACTTACAAGACGTCCCAGGAGGCTGAGCTGAGTGCATGCCTGTAGGCTGTAGGCCGTAATGTACAATGTACATACATGTATATGTACACCCGTAGACGGGCAAATCGGAAGATTATTCTGGCGATCCCGAACCCTCGATAAAGCTATCTATCCTCGGTCTCGGGCCAATCACCACCAACGTCAGAAGACCCTTTTTTCCTCTCCAACCAGCCTCTCGAGTCGCGTCTGCGCAAATGCAGCCACCATCGCTGCAGCATGTCGCGCTCCACCCCTGATCGCTCTTCCTCCAGTTTCCTCGCCTTCGAGCGTAACAGCCCGTCAAACCTGTTCGACGCTCTGTCCGCCGCCCAGGCTGAGCACGATCGCGTCCGCGAAACTGCCATCCGCGTATACGAGCTGCACGAGCTCAAGGAAGAGCACCAGCGCATCCTCGAACGCGAGAGAAGGGAGGAGGAGCGGCTCGAGGCTGAGGCCAAGGTCGCTGCCGAGGCTAAGAGATTGCAGGAATTGCGGGCTAAATCGATTCCGAAGCCAGCTCCATTGCCCGTCGTCGCCCCCGAACCGGTAGTGACTCATCGCCGAGAGGAGCCGGTCGAGGTACGACTCCAAGAGAAGCCGACGCAGAAGCCTGTCGCAGTCGGGGTTCCCACTGCTTTGGCCGTTCCGCAGCAGAATGGCCAGCAAACCAAGTCTGTCGCGGGCAATCCCATAGCCTTTTCTACTCAAGCCGCCCTCGCGAATGGCGTCATCGCCGCCGTGAAGCCAGCCACTTCGTCAAACAAAGTAGCTGTCGCCCTTTCTCAACCGTCCAATGGACAAAGAAACGCCTCTCCCCCAAAACCTTCTGTCGACCGGCTTGTGCAGATCCATCGCGAGCTCAAACTGCTACGTTCTGACTTGATGGCACAATCCAAGGTTGCTGGATCACCTCTGAAGGGTAAGGTTGGATCGCTGCGAAGAGAGATCCGAGTCGCCGTCGGTCAGCTCACAGCCGGCAAGGGTGCCAATGCTCAGCCAGTAAGTCCCAGGTCAGGTCCAGCTAGCAAGATGAGCCCGTCCGCTGACCTTGGCTTTGAAAAGACGAGTAAAATCACAAATCTTTTGAAGCAAGTTCTTAAAGGCGAGATTCCCAGTCCACCTGTTCAGGTCAGTCGATTCGTAGCCGAGCCGCGCAAGCCAGTCTCGGGAAGCCGCACCGACGATGAGACCCTACCGTCTCTATTCATCTACCTACTCAATATCTGCGCCAAAGGCATAATCAACCAGTTCATCAACGAGTGCGGGGCCAACCCCAAAGCTGCCGACCCTATCGGCGTCTTCACGGCCCATCTCTTCTCCCACCAGGACTTTCAGTGGCGAGGAAAGTCGCTGATCGATATCTTGCTGGCCAAGTTCCGCATCGTGTGCCCCGTCCTCTTCGGCTCGAGGGGAAACGATAAGACGGAAAAGGGTAGGTCGGCCCTCGGCTGGCGAAAGGACGGGCCGGCCTGGATCACGGAACAGAATCACAACGATCGCATGGCCGGCCTTGGGGCTGGCTTCGCCGCCATTTCCCTCAGGGACTTTAGCAAATCGTCAAAGACCAACCCATATCCGCCAAGCCATTACTGGAAGGCCCTCTCTCTCATCGTCAATACGCCCGCCGCCGAGACGTCAAACACGCAATGCGTCGTCTTGAGAGCCATGATCGACGGACACGATGAGCGCTTCATCAACCTCTACGGAAACGCCGCCATTGCGGCCCTCCGCCTCGCGATCGTGGTGTTCCCCCAGAAAGCGCCTCCCAACGCCCCGGCCGCGGGCTCATTGCGTGCCCTGGCTGAAGTCCTGCGAACGGAAAAGGGGCTGAATTTGGGCTGAGGAGGGAGGTTTCGAACACTGCAAGAAGCCTATCGCAAGAACAGGCCCATCCTTTCCTGAGTCGGATGGAGAAGCCATAGGTAGGTCTGCTCTTCAAATGAAGGGCATGGGACATGGTATGCATAGCTGAGGCGTCATGAGGGATCTACACAAAATAAGGTAACGTGAAAAGCTCTTTTGAGAATAATGTATGAGGTATCGTCTACTTCTGCCTTTATGTGTGTATATATAGAACGTAAAGTAGAAGGACTGAGCTTTTGTTCCATCTTCGCGGAATTAATGATGCTCGATAACCCTTTAGAAGCTACGAAATGACGATGCATAATCGTCTTTTCTCGCAACCCGTCTTCCACAGGTCCATATCATAAAGTAACCCTTCCCCCCCCCCCCGGAAACGCCAGCTTCACGCACCAAGGCGCCAAGAACTCAACGCCAACACCCCGAATCGGTCAAAGCGCGCGCGTGCGCTACACAATCAAGAGAAGGACGAGCAGCAGAATGAGGACAAAGATGAGGACAGCAATACAGCAACTGCTCCACCTATCCTCATTATTGCGAACGACGTATTGCAGCTTCTGCATGCCGTTCTGCAATCTGGAGCCGACCCGGTCAGCAGACTGGTCAACCAGCTCGAGCATCTCATGCTGCTCTCCGAGCTCGCGACCCATATCGTCCGCCTGGCGACGAAGGTTCCCCACGGTTTGGAAGACGCCGTCGAGGTGCTGGTCTTGGTCGCGCATCATCTGCACCTGCTGTTCCTGCTCGAAGCCAGCAGCGAAGTCCTCTTCGTTGTCGTCTCCGGCGGTATTTGCATTCCCGGAGTTGGAGTTAAGGGATTTCGTATTACGCGCGAGCTCTTCACGCATGTCATCCATCTCCCCACTCGTCTCCTGGACGAGACGTCTGCGTCGCGACACTTCATCGGCCGAGAGCCCGTATTGCGATGGGTTGGACTCGGCCGCCCGTACCGACGCTTCAAGGTCGGTCAGGTCTTCAGCTAATGTCTTGAGCGCATTTTCGAGATCGTTTCGTGCCGAGATCAGCTCGGGAGATGACGTTGTCGAGGATAGGGAGCGGATTCGTAGGTACGAGGCGAAGAGCGGCCGTGTTGACGACAGCTGGCTGAGGACATCTCTGGAGGGTGGAATTTGGTGAGCGCAGCTTCAGTAACGCCAGCATCGGGGAATAGAGTCCGCATACTGTTGGACCTGGATGAAAGGGTCTGCATCCTCGTTTGTTGAGGACATCATCTTGTCGACAGGCCCGGGATGTCGTTGAACCGGCTTTCGGGCCGGAGGAGAGGCGTTAAGTCCTTGCTAGCGGGGTGGGGGCCGGGCCCGAAAATAAAAAGCACGTGATGACGTGCGGATCTGGTATAGGGTATGTAAGTCCGAAATGGAAAAATGACGACATGGCGATGGCGATGAAAACACGCGATTTTCGCCTTCCTCTGACCAAGATAGGGCCTCTTCCGCCTACCATCGTCAACGTATCCACTGCCACGGCATCAGGTCGTCGCGGCGACTCTGCGCCCGCCATGGGCCCTGCCGAGCCGCTTCCGTACAGCGCAGCGTTCTCTTCGGCCGACGAGTACGTCTACAGCCTCTTGTCCTTCGCCCACAGCAACGAGACTTTCCAAATCCTGTGCGGCGGCGTCCACATCCTCGACTTCTTCACCATGGAGCCCGGACTCTTTCACACGGCACTTCCCGCGGAATGGCATCCCTTCTTACTGTCATGCGAGACGATGCGACTCCTCGATCTCCTCGTAAGGGACGATCTCGACGAGCTGGATTTCGGCGACGGTGTCCCTAAACCGCCCGCGAGCCTGGTCCGTTACATTCAGACGATACGAGGTCTTTCGCTGAGACGGGAATTTGACGCCACCGATCCCAAGCTACCCGCCTTGCCGCGATCCGTGGCCGTGGGCATGAAGCCTAAGAAGATTCATGAGGTCACACACTTCGCCGACTACGTGCAACGGCTGGCTGACGACATACAATGCGAAGGAGGAGTCTCCCACGTCATTGACTTTGGCAGCGGCCAAAACTACCTCGGCCGCACCCTGGCCAGCGATCCGTATAACAGACGCGTCATCGCCATCGAAGGCAGGGAAACCAACGTCGCGGCGGCGCAGGGGCTTGACAGGTTGGCAGGGATGGCGGTCAAGCAAAAGGTCATGAGGAACAAGAAGCTGTGGAACAAGGTGCTCGAGGTCCGCGGGCCGGACAAGGCCAAGGACCCGGAAGCCCTGGCTGAAGCCATCAAGCAGGTGGCCGGTACTGAAGCCTTCGACTTTCGCCCGGTCGAGCAGCTGGCATCGGAGTTCAGAGACGAGGACGGTAGGGGGCATGTGCAGTACGTGTCGGGCAGACTGGATAGCGGGCATCTCAACGACGTCGTGGCCGCGATTGATGGTTGGAAAGATGGGCAAAAGCCAAGGCTGATGGCCGTGTCGATCCATTCGTGCGGTAATCTGTCGCACCACGGAATACGATCGCTGGTGCTAAATCCAGAGATGCGGGCCGTGGCCATGATCGGATGCTGCTATAACCTCATGACGGAGAGGCTCGGCCCGCCATCCTATAAGCATCCATACCTCCGACCAAGCCTGCAAGCCATCAACGGCCGGGTGGTGGCGGAGTCAGCCAAGCACGACCCTTCGGGATTTCCCATGAGCAGAATGTTCTGCAGCCATGGGGGCGACGGGATGCGGCTCAACATAACGGCACGGATGATGGCTTGTCAGGCTCTGCCCAATTGGACGCAGAACGAAAGCGAGGCGTTTTTCACACGGCACTTTTACCGAGCGATTCTGCAGCGCATATTTCTCGATCGGGGCGTGGTGAGCTGCGTGCGGCACAGGCAAGAATCGTCGTCGTCATCGTCAACAACATCACCATCGGAGAGCAGCCCCTTCAACACGAGTACCAACCCCGTCACCATCGGCAGCCTCAGCAAGCGATGCTACACCTCTTTGCGAGCGTATGTACGCGGAGCTGTGGAAAAACTGACGATCGGCGGCGGGGAAAAGCAATACGCCTCGGTTCTGGGAGCCAAGATGAACGGCTTGACGGACGAGGAAGTGGACGCGTACGAGATGGCGTATCTGCCGCGCAGGAGAGAGCTCTGCGTAGTGTGGAGCCTCATGGCTTTCAGCGCCATGGTGGTCGAATCGCTGATCGTGACGGACCGATGGATGTTCTTGGTCGAGCAGACGGACATCGTGGAACGGGCCTGGGTTGAGGCCGTCTTCGACTATCGGCAAAGTCCGAGGAACCTGGTAGTTGTTGGCGTTCGGCGGAAGAGCTGACAAAGAAGCCTCACGCTGCTTATCTCGTATCGCCATCGATCTCGGTAGATATCACCGTATCGATACTGTCGATACCCACCTAGGCGTCTTAGGAGGAATATATTTCCTTGTGCGCCCAACGACGGCAAATGCTTCTCCTCACATATTTTCTCGTGATGCCTGCTATACATCTCAACAGAAGACAAGGTTGCACCAACGCGGGACGGCATTGAAGAGAGAAGAGAGAAGACGGCTGGTAAGAGACTGTCCAGCTTCGCCTTCCCCCGCTTTCCCCGCGCTTGGGGGGGAGGGGGAACGGGCGTGAGAAAGCACCGCAAATCGTCATACAGCATTCAGATGCGTTACTAGAGGTAGATGGCGCCACGTCTACTGAACCTTGTCGTGCCCTCTTCGCCTTCTCCTATTTAACTCTCTCGTCTTCATCTCGTTCGAAGCATGTTGAAGCTTGAATCGCATCCTCATCGAGCATCATCATGAACGCCCAAATATCCCTTCTTGTACGTCGGAGAACTCCTGATTAACGTATGTACAAATCGACTCAACTGACCTTGTTTTTCCTCTGGGAAATACAGGACCATGAATACACGCTCATCTACATACCTCTGCCTCTCTACTCACGATTCGTCCAGCCCATCCTCCGCATTCTCCTCCCGCAGACACAGAGCCTCATCGATGGCTCGAATAAGCTCGAGGGCCTCACGGCTGACTCGCAGCAGCACGGCTTCCTCAATATCAGCGTCACCCCGCTGGAGGTCTCCGTCGTGGCCCACTCGAGCTGGGCGCGGAAAGTCCTTCAGCCGGTTATAGACACCCTCCCGCGCCACTTGGCCGGCTCCGTGGCCGTCTTGGGCGACGACTACATGGTGCTTTGCATAATCAGCGCCGACCTCGAAGCTGCCGGGCGCGTCATCCAGCTGAGTTCCCCGCTGGCCCTCGCCGGCGTGCCCATCTTCTTCGTCACCACCTACTTCTCCGATTTTATCCTCTTCCCCAAGTCGGAGAGGCGAAAGGTCATCAAGGCCCTGTCGGATCACGGCTTCGAGCTATCGGAGGAGAATCAGTCCAACTTTGTGTCCAAGTCACCGTCTTCGCCCCCCTCGAACGCGGACGAGTTGCAAGTGCGGACGTTTGAACTGCTGCAGAAGCGCAGCGTGGCGCCCTACGTCGACGAGGACCTGAGGCTCGTCCAGTGCTCGGGTCGCGACGTTTCGCAACTGGTCAGCGCCTACGGCAGCTCCCGCCAGCAGCAGCAGCGGCCGCACCGGCGCCAGAGCTGGATCGAGAACGTCGACAGCAAGCTGTACACGTGCATCATCTCCGCTCTCGTCTCGCAACCGCGATTCCTGTCGGTGACGCTGGCGCAGGACGACCCGCCTTCGCTACTGCTGGACCGCAAACTTCTGCCGCTCTTCGGCGACTCCATCGTCGGCGACACGGACCTCAGCCTTGTGCCCATCTTCCTCGACCTCGCGAACCTGCCGTCCGAGGTGACGGGTATCGTCTGTGGCGTGGCCGGTCGGCTCGTCGACGAAATGCACATGACGGAGACGTCACAGCTGTCGTACCTGTCGACGGCGAGGGCCGGGGCCGTCATCCTGGCCGAGGAGCAGGCGACGCGCGCGCTGGCCATTCTGCGTCCGCTGCTCGTGAGGGAGTGACATCATCTTCATTTGCTTTTTCTTGATTTGTTCTGAGATACCCGTCAGAAGATTTTCGTGCGCGCATGTGAAGGTAGATAGGGAAAAAAGACGTATAGCCGTGACGTACGCAACAGATATAATATAGGCATATATCATGACGCAACCCACCCCCCACGGACCAAAGCCTCCCTCGCAACGGCATTAATGATGGCGAACCGTCTAGGTCCCAGCCTGACGCCACCAAACCACCTAGAGACGACGACGACGACGTCCCACGCGTCACACAGCTGCAACAGCCTCAAGAGCCTCCCGCCCGCAGCCGCCTCCCCGTCGTCATCGCAGTCGCTATAGGTAACCAGTCCGGAGCCCCGTACGCGCCACGCGACGATGTTATGCGTCGCGTCGCGAAGGCGTCTATTCGAGCAGAGGAGCGAGGCGATTCTAGATCTTGCTTCGGCCGGGGAACGGATAGCGTGCGCGTGAGCGACGAAGCTTGATTTACGCTCCGATATGGTGTCGGAGATGATCCAATCTTCCTGCTTCGTTTCTTCAAGCAGATCTTCATCTTCGTCTTTCCCATCCTCGTCCCTCCCTTGCCGCAACGCCGAAGCCGACTGTAAAACCTCCACATCGTCTAGACCACCACCCTCCTCAAGCGCATCAAAGAGACAGACCACCCCCTCAGAAAAGACCCTCCTCAGCGTCTCCGCAAACCTCTTGGCCTCGACCTCCCCGTCGCCCCTGGAGCCGACGACGGAGACGCAGCCCAGCACGGACGGAGCCTCGGGTCCGAAAGGGTACGATGGCGGGAACCGGAGCCGAAGCGTGCTCGTCGCCAGCTTGATGCTGTATTCGCCCTCCCTTTCCGTCGCCGTTAGCGTTCCCGCTCCGTAAATGGAGTTTATGGCTGACACTTCGTCGGCTAGCTCGTCGGTTGTCGTCATCGTCTGAGCCGTCCGCTCGGCTTTGAAAGAGGATCACTATTGATGATGGATTGGAGTGAAGGGGCTAATCGGAGGACCGGAGGCTTCCTCTCCCGTGCTAGTTGAACAGTCATAAGATGGGCAAGTAGTTATTCGCACAACGTACTATCCGCACAATAAACACCGAGTCTTCTCAACGTCACATCGTCACTCGTATGTACGGATAGAAACAAAAGCCATACATCATTCAAAACCTCTCTTTCCTCGAGTGTTTCTCATTTCTTCTTTATATTCGAAACAAGAAACACTTTTCACTTTACGTTATAAGAGAGATGAGACACCGCCTATCCTTCACACGAAAAATCACTGCTCGCCATACTGGCTTCAACAACTCATTTCTACTACCGCTACTTCATTGAACCGATAGTGCCATACATAACACCGGCATGACACCAGCGACCCCGTGGTTTGGCCCCCCTCAAAGCCTAATCATCATCTGAAAAGCTACTGTGCCCGCCGCCCACCGCTCAAAAGGGCCTGGCGTCTAGGTATGCCTGAGCCCGGACCCACGCTTCCCTGTCCGCCGTCGCCAGGTCCTTGCTCTCGAGCGTTTGCAAACCTGTGTTGATGGCTCTCAACAACTTGACGCATAGCCTAAAGTCGTCCGCTAGAGCCTCTGCAAAGGGCACAAATGTCTTGGGGAACTCGGCCAGGTTTTCCGCACGTGTCTCCTTGCTGTCATTTACATCGTCGTCGTCGAAGAAAGTCCGCATGGCAACGCCGAGTCCAATGTCCGGTTCGCGCAAAAAGGGAAGCCTGCAGTCGTCAGCTACAACGAAAATGCGACACGCTTGGAGGGTCAACCATACCTCTGGCTGATGTCTAGGTAATCGTTCCGCTCCCGCTTGCTCTGCCCGTACATGAACATGGACGCGACGATGGCCTCCATCAAGTCACGAGCCGCCTCCCGCGCCGCCGACGAGAGAGACCGGAAAGCTAGCAGGCTCTTGTTCAACGGCCCGGTGTACCCATAGACCTGGTGCCGCATCTCGAGCAGCGTCGCGAGCCGGCTGATGAGCACAAGACTCGACTTGTCCTTGTCGCTGCCCTTGCGAGGCATGCCTGGAAGGCCTTCGACGTACTTACCATTCAAAACGTCGAATCGAATCAGCTCGAAAGCGAGAAGGGCCGCCTCGCACAGCGCCGGTGTGTGAAGCCGGTCATCGTTGGCTTCCGTCAGCGCCAGCAGAGTGCCCGCCAGCGCGTTGCCCCACATGGTCAGCTTGTGCTCATCGTCGACGTAGTTTCGCAGGTGCAGGAAGCGCCAGATGGCCACCGAAGTCACCATCTCGGCACTGTCGATGCCCCGAATGGCCTTGCCCTTGGCCTTTGACGTCTCTATGAACTCGTCATTCAGTAGCACCAGCACCTCTCGAGAGATAGGTCCGGTGAAGTACAGATTTTGGCAGAATTTGTGCAGGTCAGCCTCCTTGACGTCCCACGTGCCTACCCGCTGCGACGGGGGTGGCTGCAGAGCACGGTGATTAATCTTGTACGAGAACTTTGTGTCGAACCAGACCCGCATCGTAATGTCCTTGTGGCCGATGCCGCGATGCACCCGAGGAATGATGAGACCAAGCGCCTGCTCTTTGAGCGGCAGGATTTTTTCTGTCACCAGCTTCCTGTACTCGTCCGATGCGACCCCGTCGAGCGTCGGCTGCACCACGATCTGGCTGTGCGTTATACAATTCAGGTTTCTGGCGCTGATGAGGCCCGTGCTAAGGTAGTGGAAGAGCTCGGCTGGAAGCTGGAGGCCCAGGTACTCGTGGCTGTCCTTGGTAAGCCGATCAAAGTCGTTGACCCTCACCTCGCCGTTCTCGGCCACGAAGATGAAGTGATGGACCGCCATGCGTGCCTTGCGGTATTTGTCGAGCCAATCCGGGTCCTGGGTCTGAAGGATGTCGTTGAAGGAGGCGCATGCGGTTGTGATGGACTTGTCCGACGTCCGCAGCAGATTGACGGCGTCCATGATGGTCGACGGATTCGGGTACATGGACACATCCAGAAGTGGAGGAAAGGGCGGGATGAAGGAAGTGCCCGTCATGAGCATGGCGTCGATGAACATGGGTTCACCGACGCTGAGCACGCGCATCACCCTCTTCTTGGAGAGGAACGTTACCGTTTTGGCCTCCCAATCGAAACTCCGGATGACGGAATCCTTGATCGGATACATGAGCAGCTCCAGGGAGCCCATAACACCGGCACATTGATCCGAGTCGATCAATTCAAAGTAAGCGAGCTGAATAGGAACGGTCAGTCTACATAGTCGACGCGGGAAGGATAAAGGAGTAGCAATACCTGAGCGCTGGCGTTGTACGGAGGTACGAGAAAGTGCAGGTTTCGTTTCTTAAGGATAACCTGGAGAAGGGGATAGAGGTTTTGAACATTGTAAGCACCTGCGGGCGAGTCAGCAAGCCGGCGAAGATGAGTAGAAGGGGAGAATAATCTCATACCAGGATTGGCTCCAAAGGTCGCCACAGCTTGTTCGGCTCGGGACTGCAAGTACAGCTCCCATGCGTCGTCAGTCTTGAGGTTTGCGGCGCGACGACGACCCAGGGAAACATCGTCCTGCCCCGTAATAGACTGGCCGTCGAAGACGAAAAAGGGCACAATGCCGTTTCTCTCCCAGTGGTCCAAGTTCTCGTTGATGTGCGTCTGGATGCCGGTCAAGCCGCCTAGGGCGGGTAGAAGTGGCTCGTGAGCAGGGGGAAGATCGAGTAGATGGTTGAGCCAGTACGTGGCATCGACAGCGATGGCACAGTCTTGCAGGTCTGTGATATCGCAGGTGCTGCGTCGAACAGTGTCAGTGGACCAGCGACTGAGGGAACGTGAGGAAGTCATACCTAGCTTGGGCATTGATCCAGGTATCTTCGACAAGGACTTGAGTAGGTTCAGACAAGTGCGGCGTCAGTGTCAGGTCCGGTATCGGTCTGGGACGTGAGGGTTTTTTCTTCTTCTTACACGGCATCTTGAAAAGAACGGAGAAAGAAACACAAGAAAAAAGAAAAACAACGAAGGCGACGGAAAAGCCACTGGTCGTGCTTCGGCCGACGTAGGAGAAAAGGACGGACGATTGTTGACAGGGCACAGAGAGGAGAGAGGGGGGGGGAAGGGGAAAGAGCGGAAAGAGGCGGACCCTGCTTCCGCTATTCAAAGAGCGGCAGTCACACAGGAGCAGACATGAAGCTTGGGTAAAAAAAAAGGGAAAGACCAGACGAGAAAGTCCCCGCGAGGATGCAGAGGTTCGGGGACGAAAAGGCCACAAGGTGAGGGACTGGTTGTGGATGCGGTGGTGGTGAAAGCGAAATTGGGGGGGGGAGGGGAGAACGAAGTGAAGCTTTCCGGGTCTTGTCGCGTTATCGACTTACCTAATCAATAGCTAGGTAAGCTGGCTGGCCACGAGGGGAGGCTGACCACCTGTAACACCTGTAGGCTGCCCTATCAGGCTACGGACAGCGCCACACGCCACAAGGCTGTGCACCTGGATAGGTAGACATTACGTCATCGTAGGTAGTAAATATCGTGACGCTCCTCATCTCAGCTTTACCCAGTCCCTGGATTTCTCACACTACTACAAATGGCTTCCGCCGCCGCCGCCGCCCCCATACCTCTCATTGACCTCGCTGCCGACCAAGCCTTGGTCGCCGCACAGCTCGTCGCCGCCGCCGAGGACCATGGCTTCATATATATCCGAAACCTTGGCCTTGACATCCCTACATCAGACATCGATCGTGCCTTTGCTCTGGCAAGTCCACAGGCCCCTACTTGCTCATCGTCCTTTTTCTGAACGGACTATTCAACTTGACTAGTGCGAGAAGCTCTTCGCCGCGCCTATGGAGGAGAAGCGCAGATGTCTCATTCACAGAAATCGTGGCTGGGGCGGCATGCACACGGAGACGCTGGATCCCAGTAAGCAAAAGGTGAGCAAGCCTGAAGAAGATGAATAAGATCAAGCCAGGGAAAGACCCCCGTCTCAACTCATTCTATTCTCACCTAGCTTGGGGATTTCAAAGAGTGAGACGCATGGCATACTCGGCTCGTGTCAATCCTCGCCCGTCCACCACGTCCGGCTAACTGCAGATAACCAAACTCGAGAGCGTTCAACTTTGGCGAATTCGTCGATGGAAAGGCTCAGCAGCCGCTGCCTGCCACCATCGAAGCCGATGAGCCCACCATTAATGCCTTTTCAAATTCGTGCCGCAACATGTGCCAACGCATCCTCCATCTACTCGGATTAGGCCTAGACGTAAGGATCCCCCGATGATATCACTTAGTACTCTCGCTCTATCTCTGATTGTGAATCTTGCTTTTCTCCAGGTCGGCGACTTCTTCTCTTCTGCCCATTTCACCACGCAGGACGGCTCCGGCACGATCTTACGCTTCCTCCGCTATCCGGCGCCGGATTCGACGCCACATTCGAGGGAAGACTTCCGTGCCGGAGCCCACTCCGACTACGGCTCCATTACCTTGCTCTTTCGGCTCAAGGGCCAGGCCGGTCTCGAAATTTTAACTCGAGACGGCACTTGGGCCCCTGTGCCCGTCTGCCCCCCCGGAACGGAGAACGACCCTAGCCCCCCAATCCTCGTTAACATTGGTGACCTTCTTTCCTACTGGACAAACGGCCTGTTCAGGAGCACCGTCCACAGGGTTGCCTTTCCCACTGCCAGCTCCGGCGCTATTGAAGGCGAATCCGCCTCCGGAACTAGATACTCAATTGCCTTCTTCTGTCATCCGGAGCACGCCAGCCGGCTGGAACCTGTGCCCAGCCAGCGAGTCAAGGACTACCGGCCTGATGCGGGAACGCTGAATGCAAATCCGTATGCTGAGAGGAAGGTCATGACTGCCGAGGAACACTTATCCATGAGGTTGAAAGAGAGCTACGGAGCCTTGTATGACGGCAATGGCAAGGAAGGCCGCAGCTCCGAAGACTAGATGCTCATTGATCGCCACGGCAGTGCTGCTCATACTCCCCCCATCGTAGCTTAACAAATACTATTGAACTGGGTCAGCAGTATCCGCAGTGCCACCTTCGCCAAGGGTCACTGAAGCCATCATAATTTCGCTTCAATGGACGACTCTTATCCTCGGCGATCGAGATATTCCTCAAGACACGCCAGTCGTAGACAGTGATCCAGGTTCGTAGATGGTGCGGCAGGTCTCTCTGTAATTCATCGATGCGCGCCACGAGCGCCTTGGACTCGGCCGCGTCTGGGCCGATGGTGTCGACGAGGAGCATCAGCTTCGACTGATCCCTCCTCGCTTCATGCATATGTGCTGTCAGGTTCGTCGTATCGTCTATCCCCGTCTTGGACTCGCCAGCTGGCTCTTTCAGCGATTTCAACCACGCGTCTGCTAAAGCGACGGAGCCAAGCACGCCGTGAGCCTTCAACAGCGCAGCAGGCTCCGCGTCGTCAATGATGGAGGCTGAGGAGACGAGAATGGTATACGCAGTCAGTTTGCAGTTCGAAGCGGCGTAGGAGCATTGCGTCACAGGGTTCGGAGTATCAGTAGACCAAGATGCTGCCTCTAGGTCTCGACCCCTTGCGACGCCGCCCTGAGCTCTGTTCCCGTCTAGTGAGGCAGGCTTTCGCGTACGAGAGGCCTCAACATCCCGCGCGCAAGCATTCTCGCAAGCTTGCTGTAAATCTCCTGACTTAGCCTTCTCCGACATGATCTCTTCGCGAAGCAACGACAAATTGCCGCTCAGATCGAGTAGAGGCTCGCGAGATCCGTGGCCCGCAGGTAGTAGTGATGCTGCCTCAGGCTCCCGTGACCTGCGTCGCTTGCGTGTCTTTGACCTGGTATCGAGCGGGGAAGTTGATTGCTTCTGAGCGCAGCCGGCCGGTGGCTTCAGTTGCTGACATGGAAACAAAACGCGAGGCTTAGTCCAGGCACGAGCTGATTCTTCATTGGCTATGTTCTCGTCATCACTAATCACAATAGGCGACGCGTCGAAACCATGTTGCGAAGTCGTCTGGGTTGACTTAGCGGGCGACGGAGTCGAAACTGTCGTCGCCGTTGATTGCGTGGCAGTGTCGACGGGAAGCCTCCTAGGATCAGCCTCTTCCAGCCTTGCGATCCACTCGAGATTCTCCTGACTGTCGTCGTCAGCCTCCGGCAATGTTGTCGCGCTCTGCGCCATAGCCTGCAGTTCATCAAAGGAGACGGTGTCTCGAAAATCGCGATCAAAATGTATCTTCGAAACACACGGAAACCGCAGCGTCCAGAAGCCCGTGTTTCCAGGTTTGTCGAAGCTGAAGCACCTGATATCAAAAACCAGCGGGTTTCCAAAGGCCACGAGCATCGGCGAGTCTGTCTCAATACCCTTGGGAACTTTGAGCCTGGTCGCCTGGTTTTCAGAGACGCTGATCGGGGAAGGGAAGCTGGATGAGAGTACCATCTTCAGCTGCGAAGCGTTAAGCTCAACAGCTGCGACGACGGTAAAGACAGGGGTCGCTTTCCACCTGAGCACCTGCTCCTTGTTTTCAAGACAACCGAGGTAGAACTGCGTCCACTGCAAATTGGGGATGTTGTAGGTCTTGGCCTTGGAGGCGTCGAAGCCGGCGCCGACCACGGCAAAATCCCCAACGTCACCCAGGTTGCCAATGTACTCCTTTTTGAATTTGATGCAGCGCCCAGTAAAAGGCAGATCGTGACGATAGAAGTTGAAGTATGGGTCGTCTGGCTTGAGCACTAGACCCTCGCCCTTTGCCACGATCACTTGAGCGAACGCTTTGCGCAGATCCGAGACAGCGTAGGGATGCTCGAAGTCGACAACCTGCCTCGGTACAAAATCCGCGCGTCCTTTCACCGCATGAACCGTCTTTCGCAGTAATTCGAACCGCTCGGAGCGGCGGACATTTAGGAGAGACCGGTCGTCTATGAGAAGCATGTCAAAGTAAATGATCATCAACTCCTCGCAAGCATCGGGTCTGTCGCCGTCAGTTAGCCGTCGGCGGTAGATCCGGCAACGACATACCGGGAGTCGTCACCCGTGTTTAAGAACAAGCCTCTGCGGGTGACGTGGTTCCTGATCCTGTGAAAGGGAAGAATCTTGTTCTCCTGCAGCAGGGATTAGTATCGGCTTCAAGACACGGCGGCGTAGTCGACCTTACGCGGTGACTGTACACGACCAGCTCGCCCTCGAGGATACATTTAGTCCGGAAGTTGCAATCAGTACGGCCAATCCGAAGGGACTCGTAGATGGCGCTTCGAACACGTCAGAAAAACACTTCATCACGACAGGTTGACGGAGACGACATACCCGTGCAAGCCCTGTCTATCCTCCGTACTGTCCTTGCCACTCTTGGAAAAGATCTGTAGAGATTGCTTAGCGGTAACATCGACATGTATCTGGCAATATTCTCCGTCAATCTTTTCTTCGATGCTCATGCGGCCGTAACCCAAGTTGAAGCAATGTTTGATGCTTCGCGCCTTGAGCCAGTTTTGTCTTCCTACTTTGACGCCGACCTCGGGTTTAAGCGACAACAGTACGGTGCGGTCGATCTTCGCTGTAAGCGCAGAGTCCCGTAAAAGCTCGCCCTTGACATGCCGAAGCATGCGGATAGCGGCCGTAAAATCGTCCTGTATCTTGATCATCGATGGGAGAAGAGGATGGCAACAGGCGAAGACGACGTTAGGATCGAGGATGACGGGCTGAAAATTCTTAAGAACAAGTCTTGTAAACCATTTAGCTTCTGCTGGATCCAGACGTCGATAAATGCACTCTAGATCGTCGCGGTTGCCCTGGGCCACTGATTTACGGGAGCGGCGAATCGCCGGGGAGCTCCATCTGATGCCTGAAGCCAAGTCATGCAGAAGGACGTCCAACTCTTCCACGGTGACTCTATCATGACTGTTGCTCACAGGATTTGGCTGAAACGAGGTATCAATACCAGACTAAGCAAGAGCTTAAGGTGGGTAAGTAACCAACAGTGGCTTTCAAGATGCGCTCGACGCAGTCGGCCAGATCTAGTCCCAGGCCGGGCTGTCTGTATCTGGCCAGCTCAGCGACGCGGGAGGAACCGAGCATCAAAGCCCGGGCAATAATCTTTTCAAGAGAGGCGACTTGGATACAGTAGACACGGTCCGTCCGCTTCTCCGGAAGCAGCGTCGACAGCAGGGCGCCAAGGTCGACGTCGTGAGCATGAATGGAGGAACGATGATGGGCAAACCAGTCGGCAACAACCTTTGAATTCGACTTGCCGGTGCTGCAAAGCCGCTCGCACTCGTCCAGAAGGCGACAGACGAGGAAAAAGTGCAGAGGCATGATGCAGATCGGCGAGATGGTCAGAGGATGAGTCAACGTCCTGACGATATATCCGGCTCCTTCAAGGATCGGTGCCTGCTGATGACGCGAGGCTTAACGCGATTGAACACGCGACATGCACGGGACATCACGTGAGCTGCTTAAGCCTTGACAGAGCTGCCGGTCTCACGTAACCAGATCCACTGTTCACTGAGATGACTTGGTGGCCGTCTCGCTGTGACAGTGATGATGGTGGTGGTCGTCATTAGGGACTGTCAGGCTGATGATGAATTGCACTGCATACTAGATAGTGTCGTAGGAGTAGGACCTAGGCTCGTATAGTCCTCGCCGTATCCGTACTTAACGGAGCTCTAAAATTGGCGTTTGCTGCCATCTAACAAGGAATAGCGGCATGCACACATGCCCACTATCCATGCACGTGATCAGCGACAACCACCAATTCCTTGTTGTTGACTTCGGGCTCCTCGAACTTGTGGTGGGAAATGAGCTTTGGCCAAGCTCTCCTCCGCACGCTCGACCGAAGTCCTTTACAGGGGCGATGCTTGTCTCCCCACCCCTGTAGCCCTGTATCGTATGGAAGCTCATTGGTCAGCCGGCCCCCTCATCGCGGGCGAAACCACTGCAAGTAAACAAAGAGCCGGAACAGCTCCCCGCAAGGTGGTATCGCAGAGGCATGTGCGTCTCCCATGGCGTTGAACGAGTGTCATCGGCAGCATCTGGTCCTGTCGGGCTCGCTACTGAACTCCCTACCTTGGTTTCCCTAAACATGCATCCGACTAGAGCCTAGTAACACCTATTGCGCGGCCGTTGCCATGGACAACCCGCGACAACGGCCGCCCGCCCTGCCTTCGACTAGAAGGCATGGAGCCGATACCTCTCTCCGAGGTACCTGCGCCGCACGCCACCTCCGCAGCGATACGCCGGCCCCGGTACCTGGTCAAGGCTCTCCCTCTCCCACGTGGGCCTCCGCTTCCGCTTTGCTTTGTCCTCCACTGTTGTTATCTCCCAGGCCCATCAACTGAACTGAACGGTCAGGACGCGCGCTCATGGCTTCCTCCTCGCTTCCGGCTCGTCTTCCTCAAGCCGAATCCGTTGAGCGACGATGAGCAGCGACTGTTGCTCCTGTCCTCGCCATCGCTCCTTTCCTCATGACGGCCTTTCTGCTAAGGCTGTGCTTCATCAACAACCTCTCTCATCGTCTCCCGGATGACTATCGCCATTACACTCAGGCCCACTATAAGACGCTTGCTGCTAGGGCCGCTCGCCAGAGGCTCCGAAGAGCTATCCGCGCCTCGTCCACTCGCTCTCTCCAGACGCGGCGTCGGAGGCACGGCAGCCAGTCCTTCCAGTCGCCGCTTCGGATACGCGGCCTGATTCACCATTCGCCGAGCCCTCTTTCGCCCTCTAAAGCTGCAGCAGAGGCCATGGAACCTTCCCCTCCCGCCATGAGGGACTCCTCACTCGACCAGCACTGCTGTTCCGCAGATCAATACCTGCCCGAATCGGTCTCGGATACGCCACGAGCCAGCCACAGGAAGCAGCAGCCAGCCGCCAATGCCATTTCAAGTACTGATGCAACCGCCGACTCCTTGCCTACCGAGCCTGGCCGCTGCCTACGCCGGCCGCGTCCGGCCTCAGTAGCGAGCCGTGCATTCAATCGTCTCTCTTTAACTATCCCCATCGCTCCGCCCACCAGTGGTCCGTCGCGACCGGCCCCGGCTTCGGTGGCTCCGCCCCCGATCCCACAGACGGCCGTCGAGACACCAAAGCTCCCCCTATCATCTGATGCCAACGACTTTATAATAGCGGTCGCCGCACAGGAACGCAGGGTGTTGGAGCTGAGAGAGGAGCTGGCTCGTGCCGAGGCAGAGCTCGCTTTGCTCAAGAGTCGGTGGTCTGAAGAGCCGCGTGCCAACAAGGGTCCTGCTCAAGCTGTGGACTTGTCCGGAAGCGCCCCCTTGGATGCGACAGACGACGCGAGCTTGGCATCGCGACGCAGCGCAGAGCTGGATCGCAGAAAGTTTCTGCTTCAGTCGCAGGGTTTAACCAATGACACACCTCAGAGCAATCGCCGCAAAGTCATAAGAGGCGGTCACGCGCGGACGCTTTCGCTCCTCTCACCGTCTCGTATGAGTTCTGAGATTTCGCTGCCCGGTCATAACGTGCTGGGGGCAACGGACCCGCGACCGGTCCAGACGGCGACGGCACGTTCCGCTCAGCTGAAGCGTGCATCGTGGCAGCCGCGGTCGGTGCAGAACTCGCCCACAGTGCCGCAGCTTGTTGAAGAGATTAAGTTGGGACTGCGAGCCTTTGTCGACGACCTTCGGCAGATAACTGTGGGCGACGAGCCCGTCCGCGTGGCCCCCACGAGCAGGGGGCCATCGGCAGCCAGTCGGAGAGGGTCGGCAGGGGGGCCGGAGCGGCTGCGGAGCGGTCTCGCGTCAGTATCACAGGCAAGTACGCCTTGCCCGGCCATGGCCTCGCCTATGCTAGAGAGTCGGATGTTGGCCGCGGCACGCATCGAGCGACCTAAGCCTGTGAAGAGCAAGCCGTTTTCCTGGACGCCGCTGGGATTCGACTCGATGGATGACAGCGACTGGAGTAACTGGGAGTCGCCCAGCGCGAGTAAGACGACTCGTTGGAGCGGCTCCACCGTCAACAGCGGAGGGGAAACGGAGGAAATCGGGTCTATACCCGAGGTGCGGGAGGATGGCTATTCGCCCGAGTAGGTCTTGACTGATGACAGCGAGAAGGATGCGGGCTAACTGAAATGCGCGCAGAAAATCGAGGGTCGGCGGCAAGCCTAGGCTCGAGGAGATGCTTCCCGACATGATGAATAGGCTGCCATCAGGCAATGTCATGCGCAAGACCAGCGGCTGGATGGACGAGTGGGAGAAGTCGCTGGTAGCGCCAGAATCCGATGACCAGGAGAATCAGGGTCCCGTGACGACGACTTGATGTGAGGACAGGGCTCGGTTTGTCTGAATATCGAAAGAAGTCGTAAGGACGATTTATGACGGATACGACGTCATACGACGGCACATGACGCACTATTTCCTCTCTTATCTAACTTTATCTGCTGCCCGTTGCTGCTGCCCGTGGCTCGTGATGATCCTTGACAACGTAGCTCTGGTGAAGATTTGATGTTGAAGGCCGGCTGTACTGGCTCCGCGAGTGGTTTCTAGGCACTTGACAAGTCGATGCTACGACCGAGGGCGAATCTTCGCGTTAAACAGTGTGCCCGGAGTTGAACTATATCACGTGATACAACGCATGGTTCCGCGGCCACGAACAATATCCTTGGGCCGAAGACCGGAGTCTCGATAGACTCGAGAGACAATTGCATGCATACATCAAACCGACAGAGCAGATGACGTCTCGGACCGGTTGGTTCTACGTTGGTAAGGCTTCGGTTTTCGAAAGTATCGAGCCCAGAAGTAGAAGCGGCGCAGAGACGACCTTGACTGGCCAATGTAAGGCGTTTCTCATCCCTCAAGACGGCCAAGAAGCAACAGAATGCACCGATGGCAATATCCAGAATCAGGTCCTCGTCTTCGCATACAAGGGCCGAATCCATGCTATGGATCATGTTAGTCGCCATCGTCGGCGACTCGGGTCGAGGAGCTGACGAGAGCGAACACGACAGAGCTGCCCCCATTCATCTTACCCGTTGTCTCGCGGCACCGTCTTCGACATCGAGGACTTTGGCGTTGTTCTCAGCGCAGGGCTGACATGCGCCAAGCATGGTTGGTCCTTCGATCTGTTCTCCGGGCGCGGCGACCGTGGCAATTACAAGCTCGCCCTGTGGGATGTTGACCTGCGCGGCGACGAAGGGACAGACAAGGAAGTCTGGGTGAAGCGGAGGATGACTTCTTAGAAGGATTCCAGGGCCTGGGCGCTGCTTCTGGAACCAATGGTGCCGCAAAGCTAACCAAGTCCCGTCTCCGTGACGGGTGGGAAATGGTGGATCGGCCTTCTTCCTAGACCGAGATGGGCGTTTCATTCCAAGCTCCGAGTTCACTGACCGTCTCTTGCGGGTGCGCCAGGCTCGGGAGACAATCGGTCGATCAACTACTGTTCTATTAATGGCCTATTGTTGATTCTTGGCTTCGAACTCTCTCATGATAGCACAGCACATGACACTTTGTACCCATGTCCGAGCTCATCCACACCCCTGTGCGTGCGCAGTCGACCTGAGACGACGGAGACATCAGTTTTTGCTGCGGGCCGTCGGTAAAAGGAGGTTACCATTATGCCTCGGAATCAACCCCATTGTTTTCCTTGTTGTTCATTCTCTCTTACTCCTTATTCTTCAACAACGTCAACGCCACGAATGCGTCCGAATTGACGATGAGGGGACTCACAGCGGTCCTGGCCGTCGCCTTTGGTGTTCTATACCGGACTGCGCAGGGCATCGAGCTCAATGTAGATGATGATGGTATGTCATTCGACATGGCCCTCTACTTTCATACTGCTGAGCCTCGCTGACTTTGTTTCATAGCTTCGATCAAGCAGGCGGCTGGCACCGCTGCCTTCGGTCTCATGAAATACTATACCGGCAACAATACCGGTGACACGCCTGGCAACCTGCCGGATCCCTACTTTTGTTAGCACCTCCCGTATATTCCCTCACAATACGTCACCGAACTGACGAGCAATAGGGTGGTTGGCCGGAGCCATGTTCGGCACCATGATCGACTACTGGCATCTGACGGGCGACTCGACCTACAACGAGGTGACGATGCAGGCCATCGTTCACCAAGCGTCTGATACCAAGGACTTTATGCCCAAGAACCAGACGCGGACCGAGGGGAACGACGACCAGGGCTTCTGGGCCATGGCGGCCATGTCGGCGGCCGAGAACAAATTCCCAGACCCGCCGCGAGACCAGCCGCAATATCTGGCGCTGGTGCAGGCCGTCTTTAACCAGTATGCTTCACGTTGGGATGCCGACGACTGTAACGGCGGGCTTCGCTGGCAGATATCCTCGTTCAACAACGGCTTCAATTACAAGAACTCCATCTCCAACGGCTGCTTCTTCAATGTAGCCGCCCGGTTGGCGCGCTACACAGGTAACAGCACGTACGCCGACTGGGCGAACAAGGTCTTTGAATGGGAGCAGCAGGTCGGGCTCATCAGCCCCAAAATGGAAGTCTTCGACGGCGTAACCATCGGCGCCGATAAACAGTGCCATAACGTCGACTCCAACCGTTGGTCTTACAACGCCGGCATCTACCTCGAGGGTGCGGCCGTCATGTTTGAAATGACCAAAAGCGACACTTGGAAGCAAAGGCGCGACGGACTCCTGCAAGAATCGCTTGCAAGCTTTTCCAAGGACCAGGTCCTGTTCGAGCAGCTTTGCGAGGAGCGGAAGATGTGCAACAACGATCAGCAGTCCTTCAAGGGCTACCTCGCCCGCTGGCTCGCGGCGACTGTCAAGTTGGCGCCCGAGACGGCCGGCACGATCATGCCTGTTCTCCGCGCCAGCGCCAAGTCCGCCGCCGAAGCATGTTCCGGCTCCCCACCACCCGGCGCGCCGCCCCTCGGCTTCGCGGGCTTGCCCGGTACCGCCTGCGGCTTCTCCTGGCAGCAGAAGGGCTTCGACGGCATCAGTGGCGTGCCGCCTCAGATGAACGCCGTCTCTGCCATGATCTACCCGCTCGTGCAGAAGGCTACGGCCCCTGCGACGGAAACGTCGGGCGGTACCTCCAAGGGCGACCCGAACGCCGGCACCGGCGAGCAGAAGGACCCGACGGCGATGAGGCCCATCACTACCGGTGATAGGGTCGGCGCTGGCTTCCTCACCTTGTTCATGGTGGTCGGCAGCCTGGGCTTTACGACTTTCATGATCATCTAGACGCTGGTCTCGTCCTCGTCTTTCCTCTACTCGGGCGATCTTCACCTCCGACCCCGATACGTTGCATAGCCTCATCGCCTTCCTTGCTACTCATTTCACCATCTACGACTCGCATTTCACATGTCAGATTCAACCAATTTCTTATCGTCATCTTGTTCCCGTCGTAACATAACATGTGGCATGCATCGGAACCGGCGTCTGGTACGGAAGCTCTCCCTAGATGGCTACGGCCTGGTGAGCTTTCTGCATGCTGCATTCATCGGGTGTTCATTTCCTAGATTCTTCACATATGCCTGATTTTCGTTACATCTTCACCGCTGGGCACCTACTTGTATATAAGCGAAGAAGTGTGCTGTTTTGCATGAGAGCCGCAAGGCGAGGAGCTGCAGGTGGTTTTCTATACACACAGGATTTTGAACATGACTCTTTGTTTCCCATGTGAAATACGCGAGGGAGAAATATAAATTCAATCTGTCGATTCCGAACACGGGTCGAAGGAAGACGCGCGTGTCGGGTCAAGAGATGCATTCGCAGCTCACGTTACGGACGTTTTGGTGCGAAAATCTGTATTCAGCCCTAACCTGAGTGAAATCGCAATTTTCTCTCTCTATAGAACGCCTGATTCGCCTCCATACTCCGGAGCTGTGCTCTCGATTTGGCAACAATGGCCCTGACGGCAAAGGAAATCAAAATCAAATGGGTAATGTTTGGTTCAGTATCGTGTTTAGCTGAGAAGCACGATAATGACGCTGTCGCCGCGTAAAAACCTATAGATAAGAGTCAGAAAGGTGTTGCAGAGCAGTAGAGAAGGAGGAAAGAAAGAAAGAAAGAAGAGGAGAGAGTAAGTGAGGGACAGAGAGAGAGAAAGGGAGAAAGAGAGAAAAAAAAAAACAACTCACATCTTGCTGATGAACCTGTCGCGGTTGACGGAGCGGACTCTGCCGTTCTCCATTTTCCGGTTCTCGGTCCACATTTCCTTGACATTCTCGAGAATCATGTTGCAGTGGCGATCAAAGGCCTTGACGCGAGCGAGAAGCTTGCGGTTGTTGCGAACGGAAATGAGAACCTGAACGTGCGAGCGCACGGCGGTATGAAGAATAGAGAGCGGGCCGTGGGCAAACTCATATTCCTCGAGTTGAGCGATTTCATACTCGCTGAATAACGTCAGAAAGTGGTAAACGGAGAGGGAGAGGGAGAGTTAGGATGAAAGGGACGTACGTGAGGTCGGCGCGCGACTTCGTAAGAAGCTCTCTGATAGCCGGGGGATGAGTTAGCAAGTTTTGCTCATCAGTGCTAGCCTGGGAAGAGCTAGCGATGGACTCAGTTGAGCTGGTGCTCGATTCAGAGGGCACCGACTGTATCTTGGCGTCGGCCATGGTGATGAGTGAAGTGTTTTTGGGTTTCTTTAGAGATGAGGTTTTGGTGTTTGATTCCTTGGAGACGGCAACGGGACGCGTTGAGCAGTGAATGGAGGATGGAGGTCAAGGCTGATGCCGATGAAGGATGAAGAGTGAAGATGAGCTTTGGGGAAAACCAAGATGAACGAGGTTGTGGTTTTTGGACGTCCCAAAGGCAAAGGCATGGCGAGGTGATATGAGAGAGAGGAGCTCTTATGGCTGGCAGCTGGCAGGACACGTGACTCAATCTTACATAATCACAGACTTTAGCCTTCAGTTGAAGGAGTTAAAGACAACCTCGGGGTTGCGAAAATTCCACGCCTAGAATGTCGGCTGTCTTAGTCTAAAACCATCGGCCTGTCCTCAATGATCTTCCGCACATTGGCCGCTCGTGCCGGAGCACGTGTCAAAGAATCGAATCTCTACGGTACGGCAAAGATGGCGGGCGTGCGGCAGGTTCGTAGAGCTTAGGACGCTCGGCGGCCATGGAATACTGACGAGCTTTGACTCGGCAGCTGTCGGCCACAGCAGCCTCGAAATGGGACGCGTTGGCCAAAGGGGCTCCGAAACGGAGGCCTTTGGAAGAAGTAGAGCCGAGGCGGGAGACGTCGGACGAAGCAGCCTCGATACGGGAGCTCCCAGGTGACGAGATCGACGACGTCGTCTTCGAGAGCCGATTCGGCCTCCGGACTGTGCTGCTGAACCGACCGAAAAAGCATAACGCGCTTAACGGGTCCATGATTCGCAAGATAGTTCCTCGTCTGGTCCAGTGGGAGAAGTCGGATATGGCCAACGTTGTCGTCATCAAGGGCGCCGGCGATCACGCCATGTGCGCGGGCGGTGATATCCTACAATTGGCGATGCAAAACCAGGAGGACCAAGGCTGGAAGAAGTCGGCCGAGTACTTTGCGCTCGAGTACAAGCTGGATCACTACATTGGCACGTATTCGAAGCCGCTGATTGCCTTCATGGACGGCATCACCATGGGCGGAGGCGTCGGTCTCAGTATCCACGCGCCGTTCCGCATTGCCACGGAGCGCACCATCTTCGCCATGCCCGAGACGGCCATCGGCTTCTTCCCCGATGTCGGCGCCTCTTTCTTCCTCCCCCGCTTGAACGGCGCCATTGGCACGTACCTGGCCTTGACGGGCGACCGACTGACGGGTCCCAACGTCTTCTACACCGGCATCGCTACCCATTACCTGCATTCGACTAGCCTTCCAGACCTCGAAGCTCGTCTGGCCGAGTTGCGGTTTAAGGACAGCGCGGATTACTTTCATCGGCTACAAATAGTCAACGATACGCTGGAAGAGTTTTGCACTGGCCTGCCTTACGACCAACCTATCAAGTTGGCGGGAGACTTGCGTCGGGCTGTAGACCGTTGTTTTAGCAAGGACACGGTCGGCGAAATCGTGGCTGCGTTGCGGAAGGAGGCTGGCTCGGAACAGAAGAGCCATGCTGAGGCCGGTTCCGAGGAGGCAGCCGCTCAGAAAACGACGGCCGAGGCCGAAGCGGCCCAGCAGGGAGAGCCGCCTTCTCCAGGGTCGTTGGGTCAGAAGGAAAAGAGCCCGGAGAAGATTGAGACAGAGGTGTGGGCGCAGCAGCAGCTCGACACACTACTCAAGCGATCTCCAACCTCGGTACATGTGGCGTTGCGGCAGATGCGCGTTGCCGGAGCATGGGATCTGGCCATGGCCTTCAACCGGGAATACCAGATGGCGTCCAAATTCATGCAGCACCATGACTTCACCGAGGGCGTCATGGCGCTCCTGAAGCACAAGAAGCCCGCACAGTGGGATCACGAGTCACTGCAAGCCATCCCCGAGGGGCTCGACGTGGCGGCGCCATTTTTTGAGACCAGCGAAGAGGAGTCGCTGAGCTTTTTCAAGGAGCAGACGTACTTACAGTATCCTCACGCACGTTTCGGAGTGCCGACGGAACGGGAGATCAGGGCCTTGGT
The DNA here is from genome assembly GCA_003339415.1 of Ophiocordyceps camponoti-saundersi (nom. inval.). Taxonomy (NCBI): domain Eukaryota; kingdom Fungi; phylum Ascomycota; class Sordariomycetes; order Hypocreales; family Ophiocordycipitaceae; genus Ophiocordyceps; species Ophiocordyceps camponoti-saundersi. The sequence goes on from PDHQ01000157.1 coordinate 56,228, forward strand.
TCTTACCGGCAGATATACGCCTGAGCAGCTGGAGAAGACTCTGGTGGCTTCGCGTAAGGGTCGTCAGGGCATCGCCGAGGTGGTGCGGGAGATTATGGAGCGGAAGACTGGGATCGACGATTCAGGCAAGGCGATATGGTGGACGAAGCCGGGGGGCAAGCTGTGAGTCAGTTTCTGCAGAGCTTCTCACGTTGTGCATGCAGATCGAGATATGTATACCCTGAGATTAGTCTGCGAGGGTAGCCTTCCGAAGGCGAGTCTCAAGATATGAGCATAACATGCGCCGGGGGGGCAAACTGTGAGTAAGTTTCTGCAGAGCTTCTCACGTTGTGCATGCAGACCGAGATAGGTATTACCTGATATGAGTCTGAGAGGGTAGCCTTCTGAGGCAGGTCTTCCGACATGCATATTAACGTGCATGATTCAGATCACTATTTATCGTACTTGCTCACCGAGGTTGAATAGCCTATATAGAGACCTTCTTCGCCTACTTGATATCTCCTTGCCGATCAAGGAGCAATATGGCCACTGTTATCGACTCACTACGCTCTCCGCAGCTCGGCGGGGCCGTCTTTCTAGGAGGCGTCGCCGTTTATGCCGTCATCTTCCGCCGCGGCGAGTGGCATATGCAGGCCCCGAAGCTCGTCGGCGGTGGTATGGCTCTCACGGCGGCCACGGCCTGCTGGCTCGTCTGGCTTGTGCCGAGTGCTCCGTGGCAGGAGTTGAAGACGACATTGTGGCTGGTGTTCGTCTGGCTGGCCGGCCACTGCTGCTGCATGTTCACCTACCGGCTGGCCCTGCATCCCCTCCGCCGCTTCCCGGGACCGTTTGCCGCGAGGATGACCAACTTTTACATGGCGGCCCTAGAGCTCAAGAACCGGCAGGCATATCAAGAGTTGCGGAAGCTGCACGACGAGTACGGCGACTTTGTCCGGATCGGTGCGTTCGGTCCTCTCTACGATCTGCTCGATGCCGTGGTCACTAAGCTGTCATTCCAGGGCCGTCGTCGCTGTCCATACGGGACCCAAGAGCGATCCAGCTCATCCACGGCAGCAGATCACGTTGCATCAAGGACTCATCTTACGACGTATTGCACTTCGGAAAGTCACTTCTCATGGTGAGGAACAAGAAGGAACACGACCCTCGACGCAAGGCATGGGACAGGGGCTTTCAGAGCAATGGTACGCCAGAGAGATGGAGGGACCATTCTTTAAATATACTGAGCCGGCTGGCCAGCCCTGCAGGACTACGAGCCCCGAGTGGCGCGGTGCACAGCTCAGCTTGCCAGGCTGATCAAGGAGTCGAAGAGCCAGCCGTCAGACGCGGCTGTGGCTTTTGGACTGTACAGTTTCGACGTCATGGGCGAAATCGGCTTCGGCAAAAGCTTCGGTAGTCTTGTTGTCGGCGCCCTCCCAAAGGCTTTGCTTCGCGAGTACATGAACTCCGTGGGCATCTTTCGCCGGCTGGTGTCACAGGCCTCTGTAATCCTAGCAACGCCAGTGGCGAGGCAAGCCGTGAGCGCGTTCGACACCTGGAGCTCTGAACAGATAATGGCGTGGAAACGGGTGATTGTATCTTGACCTGTGCCTCCACGATACGGTCCGCTGACTTTGGAGATGCCAGCGTGCTTTCGACCGGCCCAACGTCGCGTCCTGCTTCATGCCGCTACCTGGGTCCAAGAGCTGGCTGACGGAGAAGCTGACGCTGGACCAGCGAGCAGATGCTATGTTGCTTATCGGCGCAGGGAGGTACGTTGGCAGGTGCTTCCAGGAGAACGCAGAAGAAGAAGACGATGCTGATTTGCTCAGCGATACCATTTCGGGGGCCCTGAGTTGTCTATTCTTCGAGCTGGCTTCCCATATACATGCTCGCAGGACGCTTCAGGCTGAGCTCGACTGGTTTCACGCCGGCACTGACCCAATTGGCAATGCGTCTCTGTCCAGGCTGAAGTACCTCGACGCTTGCATAAATGAGACCTTGCGGCTTTTCCCCGCAGTGATGTCTGGTTTGCTGAGAAAGACGCCTTCGGAGGGACTGCAAGTAGGGGATGTCTTTATACCTGGGGATACCACGGTGCAAATACCAGCCTATGCCCTGTCTCGCGGTACAAGCCTCCTCCTCCTCCTCAGTTCCCCCCCTCCCCTTTCTTCCGTCCCTTTCCCCCGGACCCTTTACCCGCATGACGTCTGATGAGCGATCCATGTCCCGTGTTCCTGACCAAAACCGTCCCAGATGAACGATACTTTGTGCAGGCCGATGAGTTTATCCCGGAGCGCTGGACGACGAAACCAGAGCTCATGGTCGACGGTGGCGCCGCGTCCTTTCCCTTTGCCCACGGTCTGAGCGTTTCCCCCCCCCCCCCCTTTTCCCCCCTCCTTCCGTCCTGTTGTTCTTTATGCTGACATAGAGACGGTGCCAGGTCCGTACTCGTGCGCTGGCAAGGCTCTCGCTTTGATGGAACTTCGATACGTGACGGCCGAGATCCTTTGGCGATTCGACGTTGAATTGGCGCCTGGCTTTACGGCATCGGACTTTGAGCAAGGCTTGCAGGATTCTTTTACCCTCGCTGTGAAGAATCTGAAGCTGGTGTTTAAACCGAGGCGAGATTAGTGATGATGACTCTTCGGAACCCCTTCCTTTCTGCCCCTTTCCTGTCCTTTCCTACTCCCCCTTGCTTCTCCTGTTTCTTCCTTTGTTTGGAAAGCTTTTCTCTTCACGCTTCTCGGCTATCGGGCTCTGGACAACTTTGGTCGGCACCGTGTCCTATACAGATTGTGATGGGGACATGGGCTGAAACAGAGTTGGGGGGGGGGGGGCCCAGCTGCGGCCCAGCTGCCAGTTTTACGAGCATATGCTTGATGAGCTGACAGCTTGTCGGTTATAACCGAGTTTGTCACCGGATCGGTTCATGTTGTCGAAAGAAGTAAGCTGAAGTGGAAAGGATGCTGCAGGGACTTGATGCGTGGTCCCACTGTCGTTCTTCTTGACTTGTCGGTTTATGAGATTGGATGCAAGTGTCTATAAGTATGCATGCATAGGGCCATTGCCTGACTCGAGGAGACAGCTCTATGCTTCTTTCAGATATATGTTCTCGCAAACACCACACATACATATTTACCACGCTCGAGTATCGGAACTGGAGGGGTTTCCTGTTTTCTTTCTCTCCGTACGGTTTCTTCCGGCCTTCCATCACATGATACGGTGAGGAAACGGTTTCCCTTGATAACTTCCGACTTATCCGTCTTTATTCCGTTCCATCCGCTTAACTTTTCTTCCCGCGTAGTGGACCTTGTTAGGAAATGGAGGCGGTGAGTTTCTGGTCCCTTGTTGAGAAGACCTTTGAATGAAATGGCCTTGTCGAAAGCTTATCACGATGTTGTCTTCCTTGTTTTAGGGGGCTGCTGAAGCTGAATCAGGTGCTGTTTTTGAGTTATTGATCGTATAGCTTGTGAGTTGTGTTTGTCTATCTTTCGAGGTTATTGCAAGTAGGTTATTAGTTGACAAGGCATGCAGACTCGCGCGTACATACATATTACCTACCTAATTGCCTATCAGGCTATCACACATGGAAACCTATATGCTATGCTTCCGGACTTGATGAAATAACCTTGAGATGGAAATAGCCATGCGGAACACCTTGTGCCTGCGTGTATGTGTATGTGTATGTGTATGTGTCTGTCTGTCTGTCTGTCCATCTTAGTGCAAGGTAAACTCTTTCACGGGAAGCTGTAACACGAGTTCCCTACAGATTCTGTATAAGAGAGGCTCTGATGCTCTATTTCGAAGCACGTTATTTCATTCCCTGCGCCTCTCTTTTCTCACCATCAGGCATCAGACATCGTGACAACCTCTCAAGATCAAAACAGCAGCATACAAACTCGCTACCACTTTTTTACATCAACGATGCTCTCTCTTCACACCTTGCATCTATTCTTCATCTTAGCCATCACAGCCGCAGCCGCTCTTTACGAAGGGCTAGAGTGCCAACTTCTGAGAAACCCTGGAATCCGAGGCCACTGCAGTCAGTTCGCTCAGTTCGGCTGCATGACGCCCAGATGCAGCAACGAGACCTTTTGCTACATCCCCGCGGATGAGGGCTGCGATAGATTCTGCTTCGGCAAGAGCCTGGTCAGAGGCATCGGCTTCCTTGAAAGATGCCCCTATCCTTTCTACGACTTGGGACCTGATTCCAAGGGTTGCCGCTGTTGCAGCCTGTCGAAGCCGAAGCTACTGAGGCCGGTTCCTACTCGTCGTTATTCATCAAAGCCGGTTCCTTCTCCTCATTATTTTGATTTCCAAGCCGCGAGAGGATGAGCTCTTTCCTTGCTTCTCCCAGGGCTTTATATCTCATCTTTTCGTCTCTGATGTTAAGCACTTGGAGGTTTGCTTTGTTTCTATAGACCTACATGTAGTTGAGACGCGTTTTGCTGGAGAGGCCTTGAGAAAAGAGAGGTAGAAGCACCTATTCTATGGAGTCTTGACTTGATATTACTTCTCATAGAAACTTGAAATGTAAGACTGACTTTGTGCCACTTATGATGCCTCTTGGACTGCTGCAATCTTTAGACGGTTGTGTCATTGTGCATATGTAGGTATGCACATATAAGGGAGGACTGGGTAGACGACCATTCTCAATGCACAACTATATCCCTCCCTATCTTGGATTCCCAGCCAACGTAGAGAGATGCATATAAAGGAAAAAACCACTTCCACCACAACTTTAGTAACACCTACCCTGAAGCAAACCCGTCGCGTAATCTACAGAAACGCGTGTTTTTCTTTTAGTCAGCCTCAACTCTTTTTCAACCTCCCATCACCATCAGATGGCTCCTCCCAGACGAAAAGCACCGTCGCAGACAGGCGGGCAACGGCAGACTCGAAAGCGAAGACGTCGCGACGAAGATGCTGAGGAAGAGGAGGAAGAAGAGGAAGATTCATCACCCTCGAAGAGACGTCGATCAACTGAAGACGACGATGACAATGACGAAGACGAAGACAAATCACCAGCAAAAGACCAGCTTTCGACTCCGAGAACAAGACGGACTCGGCAGTTCAGCACACCGAATAAGACGGTCACAGCTTCGACGCCGAGTAGTCGCCATGCAGTAGACAGGTCCGCTAGACGGAAAAGCACCCGCGCCTTAATAAAGAGCGCAATCGAAGATGAAGACGACGACGATGAAGAAGACGACATCATCGCCCGCAACATCCTCCAAGAAGAAGACAGCGAAACCCCAGATCAAGGTCCCGCTACACCCTCGTCAACACATCGCACTGCCGTCCAGCCATCATCTCCATCTCCCGCTCGAGACATCACCCTCCCCCCTCACGAGCAGTACTTCTCCCACAACCGACCAGGACGACCCAAGACGTCAGACCAGACGCTCTCGTCCATGGCGCCGCTGACGCACGAGGAATACATCGCTTCTCAACAGGAAGAGAAGCTTCTTCATCCCGGCATCGCCTTACTCGAGAAACTTCACGCAGAGTCTTTTCCCCAGTGGGCCTTTGAGCTCCGTCAGGGCTTCAGCCTATGTCTCTACGGCCTCGGCTCGAAGCGCTCCCTGGTAACCGACTTCGCCCGCAGCCTACAGAAGAAAAGCGGTTTCTCATCTTCCATCGCCGTCGTCGTAAACGGCTACCTCCCCTCCGCATCCAACACTCGCGAACTGCTCTCCAGCATAGCCACAGCCGCCCATCTACCAAGCACCACCATCTCCTCCACCTCCTCAGCAGCAGCCAGCATGGCAACAAGTATCACAAGCCAACTAAAAAGCCGCCTCCTCCTCATCGTCAACTCCATCGACGCAGCCCCCCTCCGCAAGCCCTCCGCCCAGACCATCCTAGCCAGATTAGCCTCCCACCCGCTCGTCGACCTGATCTGTTCCGCCGACACGCCCGATTTCCCCTTACTGTGGGACGTGGGCTTGCGGTCGGCCTTCAACTTCGTCTTCCACGACGCCACCACCTTCGCCCCGCTCCGTGTCGAGGTCAACGTGGTCGATGACGTGAACGCCTTGCTGGGTCGGTCCACTGCCCGTCTCCGTGCGAGGGAGGGCGTCGCTTTCGTCCTGCGCAGCTTGCCCGAGAACGCCAAGAATCTGTTCCGTCTTCTCGTCGCAGAGGTCTTGATGGCCATGGACGATGATGACGACGGGGCCGGTGCCGGAGCTGCTGTCGAGTATCGCATGGTGTATAACAAGGCTGTCGAGGAGTTTATATGCTCTTCCGAGATGGCTTTCCGCACTTTGCTCAAGGAGTCAGTTCTTCGTTATCCACCCCCCTAATTCGCTTTACCCCATTCTATCGGCTGACGCTCTTTCTTCTACTAGGTTTCACGATCACCAGATCATCACCAGCCGCAAGGACGCCATCGGAACCGAGCTCCTTACATTGCCTTTTCCTAGGGATGAGCTGGAAGCCATGTTGGAGGACGTCATGATGTAGCGGATATCCCCCCCTTTTCCCCTTCAGCTAACCGTCTGCAATCAGTAGGGGAAAATAGAACACCTTCATCTCCATTCACGCCGAGCTCACTGTACGATAATCGTCATACACCTAAACTCTTGACACAAGTCCATAGAATGACGGGCACAATGACGTTGTCATTTCCACCCGTCAAGACCGCTTCCGTCATGCTCGCCACCGACGCGCAGACGGCCGCATTACGTACGCCCGCCACCGACCCGATAGCCTCGTACTCCTGCTCTACCACCCAGCCCCCGGCCCGGAGCCAGCAACGGGCGACGACCAAGCCGGCGACGACGGCGACAGCGAAGGCGGCGCTGCCCTCGAGACTCTTGCCGCCGCCCCAGAGCCACTTGCGGCGCCCGTAGCGGCGACCGATGAGCGAGGCGGCCGCGTCGCCGAGGCCCACGCAGACGACGCCCGAGACCATGCTCACGTCCCTCGTCGGCACCTCCCAGCCGGCTCCGCACGCCGTGCCCGACCGCGACACCGTGGCGAGGGCCAGCCAGAGCGGGATGGCGCATCCAATCAGCAGGAACATGTGCGACACCACGACGGAGCCGCGAAAGTCTCTGCCGTCCACGTAGGGCGCCAGGAAGGACGCGATCGGCTTCGAAAGCGGCGGGAGCTGGCTCGCCCGCAACAGGTCGAGGATGAGGAAGATGGCCAGCACCAGGGCCAGGGCAAGGGCGGCAAAGGCCGGATCAACGTAAGTGCCCGGGAGGAACATGGCCACCATCATAAAGTGAAATACTTTTCGCCTCGTATCCACCTCGTACGTCTCCTTGAGCCGGAAGACGATCAGCAAGCCGACGACGAGGATGGTGAGCCAATATCCGCCGAGCAGTAGCCTCGTGTTTGCTGCGCCCCAGGCCAGACGGAGGCGCTGCGCCCAGCCCTCCTGGTGCTGCCACTCGTCTAGGCCGTCGTTGAGGCAGATCCAGCGCTCGAAATTGGCTTGAATCACCTGGAAACGGAACCATGACCAATCTCCCAGAACGTAGCCCAAGCCCCAGCCGATGGGCTCGGGACCTTCGAGGGCATGTCTTTGCACGTGGGCGCGAATGCCGACGAAGATGATGGCTAGTAGGCACGCGTAGACGTAGAGCGCATAGAGCCACTTTCTGCGTGTTGCCTGTGCGTGAGTCAGCCGCAGAAATGGTCGTACCGAGCCTGATGTCGCTCGTCTGCGTCGTCCGGAGGGGGTGTGGTTGAGGCTTTGGTGCGTCATCTTATCCGAGTGCGGCATGGTATGCCTCCGAGTCACGGTACTCGAGCTACGGGTTCGATCGTCGGAGGCGGCTCGGTCTCTGCGTGCGCCGGGACCAACTGTCCGGACTCTTGAGAGGCCGACGAAACGGGAGGGGCTTTTGTCGTCCTCGGACGAGGGGTTAGACCCCTCAGCCTTGATCAAGCCAAGCAGTCCCTTTTTGGCTCTGCGCCACGACACAGGCCGATTCACGTTCTTATGAGAGGCGAGTTCCCTTCGAAAGCGCCATTTAGGAACCCGCGCCAGGGAAATACCCCATGAGATGACGGGGCCGCAAAACACGATGGCTGACAAGCCGCCGACCCATAACAACGCTTTGAGAACCTGGATCTGAGGCGAGACGGCCAAGATGAGGATGTTAATCAAGGCGACGGATAGAAGCTGTAGCTCGGCTTCTAGGAGACTGGTGGTCGTGAGATGCTGCAGGACGGAACACAGCGTCTGGTGTAGTGGATGTAGTAAGACGAGTATCTCTCCCGCCAAGCCTTGTCGCGAGTGTTCCGCTGCGATAAACGAGCCGCGGAGCAGAGGAAGGCATGAAACGAGCCAGTGAGGAACATCAAGAGCGGGAGCAAACTCGATGGTCGGGACCAAGGGTCGCGGTAATGCGCTGATGCTCAACATTATGTTGGGAAGTAAGACGGCAGGGTTTCCAACGGAAATGAGCAAGGATGCCAACACGGTGATGGCAGGTGGATAAATCAGTGGAGCCGGATCGAAGCCGGACAGCATCTTAAAGGGAAATGGGCGTGACGGGCGATGATGGCGGTACGCCCAGCCAACGACACGGACAGGGTAGAGAGCTATTAAGGTGGCGAATAACAGACCCAGAAGTTGAAAATCTAGCAGATGTGAGATGGAGCTGTCCAGATATAAAACAGGAACGAAAGCTTACCTCGGCGCCAAACGCTGAGCAGCAGGGAGACGCGAGCATTGGACCGGACGATGCGCGCCAGCGACGCGACGAGGCACAGCTCGGTGGCACGGTGGACTAGAACCTTTCTGCGGAGAGCCGAATCTCTCAAGCGGCCGGCCAGCGAGGGGCGAAGTTCGGGGAGGCCCTGCTCGACGACCGGCGGCGGCAGTTCATCTCGAGGAAAAGCAGGATATGCTAGCGGCGTCGAGGGACGTGACGGAAATTCATTGTGACCGCGCAAACCCTTGTGAAGCTTCACGCGCGGAGCAGGAAGGCCCTTGAGGAAATGTTCATCGTCGGCGTCGGTACCGCTCTCACTGGCGGGAGACGAGTCCTTTGCGAGGCGCGGCGGGACGCCGGGGCCGAGGACACAACGCTCGGCAGTCTGATGGTGGTACGGGTGCGGAGAGCGGCTCAGGGATCGAAAAGGCTGTTGGTTTTCGGGCTTGAGTGTGGAAGATGCCTCGTCGAAGGAGGATGGCTCCGGCATGGCGTGAGTCGGCGCGTCGTCGTCGTCGTCGAGGGCTCATGGGAGTAGGGCTTCGCGAGGGCTTCGTGGTGGCGAGGCTGCGTATATCGCCCTCAGCTTGCGCTGAGAACGCCACAGGAATCTGTACATACCGCCCGCATGGCTGTGTGTCAAGTAAGTTTGTAGGTGCGAGGATGTGACTCTATCTCGGCCTTTGCAAGGGAAAAGCAACATGTCGCGATGAGAAGCTCCGGGGGGGTTGCATCATCACGTGCGTCATGTAGCCGATACCGCGGTCGACTGGTGGGGCGATGGGCTTATCAGAGGTATCGGCTACCGGAGGTGGGTCCGAAGGGGTCAGCTTTGCTGTAATGGATGCCTCAGGCAGCAACAGAGAAGGGCATTGGTTGCCTCACGAGTCAGGTAGTCATCATCAGCCGTCAGTCGTCAGTGAACTCGGCAGTCAAAACATAATACGGAGTTCGAAGCGCCTATTATGGCCCTAGCAGACGACAGCAGCCGGCCCCTGATGACGAATGGGTAGCTAAGATGGTTTGCATACACGGATACCAACCTGGGTATTCGTAGTTGGCCGTTTTGAAACGCGTATCGCCGATCCAATACGGATATATGTCCTCATGCAAAGCGCGTTGGTGTCCGCACGAAGCACATGCAAATTGCAATGTTCTATCAACACATGTCGGTCGATACGATTTACGTTTGTTGACATCGGGCCGCGTTGTCGTACACAAAGTTAGAAGGAGGTGATCTTCACGGGCAAAAGAAAGGGGGGGAAAGGGGGGGGGGGGGGGCCCGGGAGGGGAGTAATAAGGCAAAGCAAACGAGGAAACGCTGATACACAGGCTGCAGATCAGTCATCGAATGCCCCCAGTGGACGCGGCTGTCGGCAAAAAATCCAACGTCAGCTCCGGCATGGCAGTGACACTATCCGTCGAGTCCGCAAACAGGAGAGACAAGGGGAAAAAAAAGGAAAGACACAAAGTTTGCGCGAAGAAGCTGAAACAGGGTCAATTGACTCATATTTTTCTTTCCTTTGGTTCGCGCGCGGATACGAGAGAGAGAGAGTGAGAGAGAGAGAGAGAGCGAGAGAAAGAGAGAGAGAGAGAGAGAGCGAGAGAAAGAGAGAGAGAGAGAGAGAGAGAGTGTGTGTGTGTTCGCGTGTGCGAATGGATGGATATGGGGAGGAGGGGAGGGGATACGAGCAGCGGAATACGAGGCGGAGCGACTGACGTCACCGTCTATCGTGCTTTATCGTGGCGAAGCTCTCTCTCACTCTCTCCCTCTCTCCCTCTCTCCACGGAAACCACTCCATCTCTATGTATTTCTCCTTCTTGCTTTCTTCATCTGCGCCACCTTTCTTATTGATTCGCCGAAAAAGAAAAGATAAGCCAAGGCGGGCGTTTATGTCTGAGCATAACTCGTACACACCTACCTACTGTAAGAACACAGCCTCGGTCGACGGGAGCGTCACGCTATTTTTAAAACACCACCACTATGGCACTTACGTACTCTACCGTGCGAGACACGCACTGTCCTCTTCCCGTCTCTAGCGGGCGCTGCCGAGCTGTCCCCATCAACTAAACACCCCCCCTTCCGGGGTCCAGCAGCGGGGCAGGGACTACCTAACCTACCTGTGGAAGCTAAAGCACTGCCCCGGCCGCGCACAGTCTTCGGTATATCAAGAGGGACGCAAACATAAACAAAAAGCGGCTGCATCACGCTCTCTACTTCACCCTCACTCTCGCTCTCTCTCTCTCGCCCTCTCACTCTCGCCCTGTCTTTCTCTTTTCCTTCCCGTCCTCCATCTCTCGTTCGCTCGTTCATCTTTCTTACCTACCTATTGTTCATCTACATACATGCACATACACTCAATTACCCATCTAGGTATCCGTATATAGAGCTGAACTGATCCTCAGCTCGTCCCACCACGCAGACTCGTGTGTGCTTCGCTGCCGTCGAAACGTCATACTGCCCTATCAAAGGCCTAGCGTGTTACCAACCAACCTATCCCGCGTCCCAGCGGCGGCATCGCGTCGAGACGGCGCATGCATCTCCCCATTCGTCGCCTGCTTTAAACCCAGTCATGGCCGCCTACTCGTCCGTCCCCGCCGACGATGAGAGCGCCAACTCTCTCGAAGCTGGATTGCTGAGCACTGGAGACGAGGAAAAGATCTGTCGACTTGCACCGAATTCATCAACGCCACAACCGTCTGGCAGCATGTCGCCCCTGCGGAGGCTGACGCTCGCCGTTCTTCTCGGCATGTTCCTTGGATTGGGTCTCTCTCTGGCCAAGGAGTACACTACGAGGCCATGCCTCTCTGGACCTGGCAGCGTCGTCGTGATCGAGCAACGGCCTGACTCGACTCATGCCCTTGGGAGGCTGCTGCAATCCTGGATTCCCAACAGATTGGCCAATAACCTCGCCGCGTCGCCTCCTGCTTTGGCTGGCCTGGCCAAGCGGCAGAACGACATCACCGGTGGGGGCAACGCCACGTCTCCGACTACCTCCAGCTCCCAGCCCCAGACATCGACGACGGCCCCTTCGACGACGGAGACGGCCCTTTCGACGGCGGACGCTTCTACGACGACCCCTTCGGCGACGACCCCTTCGTCGGCTGTCGATGGCTCCTCGTCCTCGCCTGCGACGTCGTCTTCGCCCACAATCGACTTGTCCGCCGTTCCTGTCACCTCTTCCCTCGGTAAGACGTGTGTTGCTCGTGGCGTCGACATCAACTGACATGTGCCATATACAGTCATCTCGTCTAGCAGTCAGGATCCTTCGGACACTGCTGCAACCTCAAGCTCGGAGCCGACCTCGTCCCTTTCAACTCCGGTGGTTACGATGACTTCTTCCATGCCGCGGCATCAACAGACAATTTCGGCTGCCACGACATCGTCGTCCTCGACCCCGGAGGAATCGTCCTCTACAACAGCCGGTACGTCTATTACGGACGGGCCACCTCTACCAACGTCTTCGTCCTCCAGTGCTCCAGCCTCCACATCCTCGTCTTCCAGTGCTCCAGCTTCCATGACTTCACCCTTTTCCACATCCTTTTCCACATCCTTCTCTTCTTTTAGTACGTCCTCAGCAGAAGGATCTTCTTCTACTCCTTCTACTTCTACTTCTTCTTCACTCATATCTTCTCCTTCTTCCTCATCATTTGCCACTACATCCCCCCCTACGACAGCTTTCAGGAGCATGTCTCAATGGCGATCGCCGTCAACGACCTCGAGTCTTAGTATGCCGACCAAAGGTGAAATGCGAGCCGCATGGCCGCTTCATATCATCCGGCCAATGGCAAACTCGCCACGAGTGTGGCTGAACATGAATCCCTACATCATTATCCCCGTGGCGTGAGCTTGGCACACGCGAGTTCTCGATACTGATAGTGTGGCAGAAGACTCCAGCTCGCCGACGACGACGACTGACAGCCGCAGAACCATCACGACAGGGAGGGTGTCGACGTCGAGTGCCGTGCGGACGACCTGGACGACAACACTGGATAACGGAGGCGTAACTACGCTCACGTCGACTTCGTGGGTCGCAGTCGTCCCCTCGGAAACGGCAGCTGCATCGAGCGGCAGGGAGGCCGACTTGCAAAATGCTGCCTCGCGGATGCAGATGGGAGCGACAGTGTTCGCAACGGTGGCCGCTTTGGCTGTCGGCGTCATGCTGGCCTAGGCACTCTGAGGTGGCCGCCTCGCTTTTTTGCTGTTCAGCGTTTTATTTGTGCGTTACTGATACAGCGTTCCTTTACGTCCATGACCAGTTCGGTTTGAGTCGCACCTGCCGTCGATATGGTCACCATGTGCTGGCGAGATTGATATACACAGCGGTGACGGGAAAAAGTAATAAGATTGCACAGAGACTGTCACACTTGCAGGGAATATAATGGTGTCCAAAAAGGCTGTACGCAGACGGTGTCCATATGCACAGACGAGTTATACAAACTAGACGCAATGTTGTCGAAGCCATAGAAGCACGTGCATTTGACAAGCATATCGTGGCATGACACGGGTATATATCTAGAAAATGAAGCAGGTAGCCAACGCCATAAACGCCTCGAGCCATTGCCGGTCAGCCGGGGCCAATCTTGGGCATATCGTGATGCTCGCTCAGTTTGGACAGGTACGTGTTCAACTCCTCGACGCGTTCTTTGTGAGTCTTGAGAAGCTCGGGTCTGGCGCCAGAAGCGCGAGCCATCTGAAGCATCTATGGAGAAAAAGGAATCAGTTGAGATGAAGGATGGAAAGCAACAAAAACAAGAGACGGAAGACTGACGCGCTTCTTCTTGGCCTCTTCGTAGCGACGCTCCGACTCTGTCTTTTGCACCAGCGTCTCGTCCTGGTCGTCGTCAACTGCCTCGTCGTTGGCGGCGGTGTCTGGCTTTGCACTATCGGCGTCGGCGTCGGGCTGAGGGACGGAGGCGAGCTTGTCTGCGACTTCCTTGTTCTTGTTCTTGTTCTTCTTCTTGCGCTTTTGTACCTTTGCGCCTTTCAGCCGTAGGGCTCCTGCGCCTGCGACGGTGGCGTATTCATCAGAGGGCATCGCGGTGATGAACGACCCCTAAGGAGAGAGAGGTAGGCGGGCCGGGGAGGAAGGAGGAGGAGAGGAGAGTTCGAGGCCTTGTTTCACGAAGACGCTTACCTGATCACCCAGATGGACCTGCCAATCAGAGCGGGGCCGTTCCACTCCCATCCCCCCCCCCCCCCCCCCCCTCGAGACTCTCTCTCCTCCTGTCTCTGCCTCTCGCGACTTTTGCCTCCCTTTGCAACCTCGTCCGTCACCCCCCTTTTTTTTTCTCTCTTGGATTTTCCTTTTTCTCCTTGCATAGAAGATCGTTCGCAAGGTCGAGCCAGTTGGAGCCAATTTAGACGCCCTCTCTCCTACTTACTTACTTACGTACACACACACCCACGCGCACACACATCCACCCTCACACTCTCTACCTCGCTCTCCCTGCGGCACGAAGAATCCCCCCCCCCGCGTCTCCCCTTCTCGACTCTGCATACTCCATCCTCTCAAGCTGAACCGGCTGCCATGAGCTGCCGCTGCTGAGAGGCGGCGAGTGTTGCGTGTGGCTTCGACATCCATATCGCCCATCGACCTTGCACCGTCATGCCTCCCCCGTCGGGTGCGCAGACGCGCGACTCACTCGAACTGGCGTCGCTGGCCAGCTCGAGCGTCGCACGCGATGGCGCTGCTTCGGAGGGGCCTTCTTCGCGACCAAGCATCTCGTCTTCGCGCCGGCTTTCCTTCACCGAGGAGGATCCGCTGGATGAGGATAACCCGGCGTCAAGGCCGCGCCACCGCTCATACTCGGTCTCGTCTGCCTTCGACTTTGCCGGCAACCTATTTCCCCTCAGCTCGACGACGGGATACGCGCCGATTGGGGCACCTACGTTGGCCGGTGGAAGCGGGTCGCTGGAGAAGCACAAGACGCTGACGTATTTCAACGGGCTGTCGCTCATCGTCGGCCTCATCATCGGCTCCGGCATCTTCTCGTCGCCCAGCCAGGTCAGCTCCCAGGTCGGATCGGCCGGCGCCGCCCTGGTGGTGTGGGTGGTGGCTGGTATCCTGGCCTGGACCGGAGCCGCGTCCTACGCCGAGCTCGGTGGTGCCATTCCCCTCAACGGAGGTTCGCAGGTATACCTGGCCAAGACGTTTGGCGAGCTGGCCGGCTTCCTCTTCACCTGGGTGGCGGTGCTGGTTCTCAAACCGGGCGGCGCCGCCATCATCGCCATCATCATGGGCGATTATCTGGTGCGTGCTGTGGTCGGCGCCGACATCGAGACAGTCGACCCGTGGGTGCACAAGACGGTGGCGCTGGCGGGCGTCGTCTTGGTGAATCTGCTCAACTGCGTGTCGACGCGTGTGGGCACGCGCGTCAACGACGTGCTCATGCTACTCAAGTTTGTGGCTCTGCTGGGCGTCACCGTCATGGGCGTCGTCGTCGCCTTTACGGGCTATACATTGCAGGGGGAGGTGGATGTGGTGTGGAAGACGCATGACTGGTTCGCCGGCACGTCTCCGGACCTGTCCAACTGGGCCGTCGCCTTGTATGCAGGGTTGTGGGCTTTTGATGGATGGGATAATGTACGACCTTCCCCCCCCCCTCTCCTGTCTTCTTTCCCTCGTCCAACCTGATCAAGGCTGACGGACGAGCAGACCAACTACGTTGTGGGCGAGTTTCGCAACCCGGGCCGGGATCTGCCACGGGTCATGCACACGGCCATGCCCTTGGTGATACTCTCATACGTGCTGGCTAACGTGGCCTACTTCTTGGTGCTGCCGATCGACGTCATCAACGGGTCCAACACGGTGGCCGTCAAGTTCGGATCGCGGGTGTTGGGCCGGGCGGGCGCGCTGGTGATGGCGCTGACGGTGAGCGCCAGCTGCTTCGGCGCGCTCAA
This sequence comes from Ophiocordyceps camponoti-saundersi (nom. inval.), assembly GCA_003339415.1. Lineage (NCBI taxonomy): Eukaryota > Fungi > Ascomycota > Sordariomycetes > Hypocreales > Ophiocordycipitaceae > Ophiocordyceps > Ophiocordyceps camponoti-saundersi. The sequence goes on from PDHQ01000157.1 coordinate 71,786, forward strand.
CTCTTCGACCTTTACCGCCGGACGGCTCGTCTACGTCGCGGCCAAGGAGGGCTACATCCCGGACGCCTTCGGCCGGCTCGGCGTCGGCAGCGGGGCGTCGTCGGCAGCGCAGCATCAACAGCAACGACCCGGCTGGTTCAAGCGGATGGTGCAAGACTACCTCGGCGACGACGACGTGGGCCTCTTCTACACGCCCATGTACGCGCTGGCGCTCAACGGCGTGCTGACGGCCGGCTACTGCGTGGTCGGGGAGTTTGCGACGCTGGTGACGTTTTACGGCGTGGCGGGCTACACGTTTTACTTTGCCACCGTCCTGGGGCTGATCCTGCTGCGGGTTCGGGAGCCGACGCTGGAGCGGCCCTACAAGACGTGGATCACGACGCCCATCGTCTTCTGCTGCGTGAGCCTCTTCCTCCTCAGCAGGGCGGTGTTCGCCAAGCCGATGCAGACGCTGGTGGTGGTGGCCTTTGTCGTCGCCGGCGTACCCGTCTACCTGCTGCGGATGATACGGTCCCGGAGCCGGACGGCGAGGGCGTCGATGTCGTCGTCTTCTTCTCCGGGCCCTAAGCGGGAGTCTTCGGGTAGGACGGGGGGCAGGAGGCGCTGGTGGCGGTTCTGGCGGTGATTTTCTTTTTCCTTTTTTTTTCCCCCACCTTTTGGGCCTCTTCTTACGATTACGACGCGCGATTGTATGTATGTATTTTGGGGGAGGGGAAGGGGAAGGGGAAGGGAAAGGGGAAGGGAAAGGGGGAAGAAAGAAAGAAAGCAGCGCTGATATTATATGGATACGGGGAGTATCGTAGCGGGTATTGTTTATCTGTATGTTCGCTTGGGAGGGGCGGCTTAGATGGGAATGGATGAGCGAGGTTGGTTTCTGTTTCGATGATGGAATAGAAGGTTGAAGCAGTAGTGAGATGTGTATGTAAGTGTAAGGGGGAAGAAGGGTGAAGACGAGGACGATGACAAGATACGTTTGCATTCACTGCGTACTATAAAGTAATAGAAGATGATGGTGATGAGATGTGTAGATTGGGAGAGAAAGCTGTGATGTTGGGGGGACACATATCTCTATATAGGTATGTATGTTTATACAAGACGAAATCAAACATCAACATCAACAGCCTCACTTCCGCTGACCGTAAGCACGGGTAGCGTAGTCGCCGTTGTGGACAATCAGATCCTGAGGCCTGTAGTCGAACTTGCCGCTGAGGTAGCTCTCGAGGATGGCGCGGGTACCGGCGGCATAGCGGGCCTGGGCGTCGAGCGAGGTGCCGGACATGTGGGGCACCATGGCGTTGCCGCCGCCGAAGCGGTTCCTCGCGTCACGGAGGGGGTGGTCGGCCGGGGCCGGCTGCGGGAACCAGACGTCTCCTCCGTAGCCGGCCAGGTGACCGGAGGCCAGGGCCTCGGCCACGTCCTCCTTGACGACGATGGCTCCCCTCGCCGTGTTGACCAGGTAGGAGCCGCGACGCATGTGGGAGAGGAGCTTCTTGTTGAACATGCCCTTTGTGGCCTCGTGAAGGGGGCAGTTTATGGTGACGACGTCGCAGGCTTCGAGCATGTCTTCCAGGCGCAGGTAACGCTTCGCCCCGAGTTCCTTCTCGACCGCCTCGTCTAGGGGTTGGTAGTCGAAGTAGGCGAGTTGGCAGTCGAAAGGTTTGAGACGACGGAGGACCCGTTCTCCGATCCGGCCCACGCCGACGGTGCCCACCGTCTTGCCTTCGAGGTCGTACTCGGCCTTGGCCACGGCGGCGACGTCCCACTCGCCCTTTACGATCTGCTCATGGGCGGGGACGAAGTTACGGATCAAGACGAGGATGGTCATGACGACGTGTTCGGCCACGGAGACGACGTTGCTTCCCGTCACCTCTGCGACGGTGATGCCGCCGTTGGTCTTGTTGGCGGCGTTGAGGTCGACGTGATCGGATCCGATGCCGGCAGTGACGGCAAGCTTGAGCTTCTTGGCCTTGGCTAGCCTCTCGGCGGTGAGGTAGGCCGGGTGGAAGGGGGTGGTGATGATGATTTCGGCGTCGGGCAGCTCCTTGTCGAATTTGGAGTCTGGGCCTTCCTTGTCTGAGGTGGTGACTAGGGTGTGACCTTGGCCTTCGAGCCACTTGCGTAGGTTGAGCTCCATCTCTGTGGTGCCGAGGAAGCCATCTACGTCGCGGGCGTGAGAGCCGCCGTCGTATAGGACGAGGAGGATCTTGACCTGGATGAGGGGGAGAAGTGATCTTTTGTTAGCTTTTCTTTTCTCTCTCTCTCTCTTTTGCTATCGTGGAATGTTGTTGGATTTTTACCATGATTGCTGTGATGTGATGTTGGGAGGAGAAGAAGAAGAAGAAGAAGAGGAGGAGGAGGAGGATGAGAAGGGGGGGTAGGAACAGCTGGGCTGGTGTGGTGAGGATGCGTTGGAGGAGAGGAGAGGAGAGGAGAGATTGATAACAGAGAGAGAGAGAGAGAGAGAGAGAGATTGATGAGATTGATGAGATGAGGGGTTGTCGATAAGATGAGGAGGAAGGAGGGGAAAAGAGGGGGAGGGGAAGGAGGGGGGAGAAAGATGCTTCTTATACGTTGTATGCTTGTATGAGGTATGTACATATGTATGTCATCACCACCACCACCACCACCACCACTATAGCCATAGGTCATCACCACCACTACCACCACTACAACCACCTTGTCTTCTTCCTCTTCCTCAAACTGTAGGTATGTATGTATAACTCAGGTTTGTATAGGTAGGCAAGACGAAAGGGCTTGAAAAAGAAACTGAACCGAACTATGTCCTTGTTTCCGAAAGTTTGAACCTTGCCCTCCTCCTCCTCCTCCTCCTCCTCCTCTCCTCCTCTCCTCCTCTTCTAGACCATGATCCTGATTTTTACTCTTCTTTTTTCTTTCCTCTCATTCAGCCTCATTCAGCGTCTCTTTTTTACAGAGTGAGAAGAGAGAGAAAGAGAGGCAAACGGAGCTTTCCCAACTTGGTACGTCCGCATGTAAAGCCCTACCTAGGTAGGCAGAACAGAACTCATCTCGGACTTGATTCGGCCTCTGCTCCCCCCGCGGAAGTGAGTGGAATAAAGGAGGGTGAGACCTGCGTCAGTGCGTGAAACGTCGCCATGATTTCTTTTTTTTCCCCCTTCCCTTCCCTTTCCCTCCCTCTTCTTCTTCCTTGCTTATGCTTCTCTTTTGCCTCTCTTACTATATTCGTACGATACAGACGTAACCCTTGGCCATATCCGGTCTCCGAATCCTCTTTTTCTATCCTTGATCGGTCTTCCGGTCCGACGACATCCGGGCGGCGGTTAGATGATGAGGGTTTTTTTTTTGGCCTCTCAACCCCCGGACCTTGATGGATAGATGGATGGAGGTAGATTTCGGGTCGATTGCCCCGAGCTTGGTCCGGCCGGGGTGAGTGGGTTTTTGCGCCCTCGGCATTGGGTCGTGTTGCTTTGTTTTTTTAGGCTATGCGAGATCTGGTGATGATGATGATGATGATGATGATGACGATGAGGTGAAGATATCATATATGCATGTATGTACAATGTATTCAATGCATGTTTCATCGGATTCGCATAATGGGGCCGAGGGCTGCGAGCAATGGCCTGTTTTCTCGCCTTTGCCGTCTTCTTGTTGTTTGTTGCCGCTGTAGCCTATGTACATACATATGATGTACAGACGTCCGTAGGCCCTAACATGTTGAAGCCTTGCAGGTTGGGAATAGGCATCATCAGTACGGATACATACATACATACATAGTAGAGATGGCCTTCACGTCCCCCCCCCTCCCTCCCCGCGGCTAAAACTTGAAGGATACAAATCCTGTCTCGCGATTGATAACGAGGATCAGGTCTTTTTAGACTTTTGATGCGACGCGCTCTGCCCACTGGCAGCAGCTTTTGATCAGTGGCACACATACCTACTGTACGCCATTAGCTGTATCCGTATGTACTGCTACAGTGCTGCTGCTGCTGTTGTTACTGGCACTGCACTGCTACTGAAGATCTGATATATGTATATACATACATCAATCACAGCCTGCCACCACGCATTGGGCCATTATACTACCTACTGTCAGAAAACAGAGCCAGTTACACCGTGCCGATTGCACCAAAATGAGAACGCGCGATTATATAAGAAGGTGCGACAACTACCTACCTACCTACCAAGGTGGCAAGGATGGAATGTAGGGATGCTCACGTGATAGACTAATAGCCGACCTCACCCACTTACCTGCCTAGGTAGGTACCTTAAGTGGGTGCATGTGTCCATAGGTACATGCACACCATCTACGGATATATGCACGACACAATCTATCAACACGCCTAAACGCCCTACATCACCTCTCTCCTCTCCCCTCTCCCTTCGATATATGTATGTATATAGACAAGAAAAGAGTGGCTTTCACAGGAGAGAAAGATGAAGAGAAGAAGGAGAAATACATATGCATACCCGCTATAGCCTCACAGACAAAAACGCATGACTCAGTCCCCAGCCCATGATGGAATCCCTCATTAGCAACTCTGACCAGAGTCAAGGATCCCCCCCTGTCTTTATAGCCTTTATTGCAGCACTATCCCTCATTACTCGTCCCTTTAAACTTTCTCTCACTCCCTCTTTCAGGCTAGTATATAGTCTAGGTATGTAGGTCACACGATAGATAGAAAGATAGAGTTGGGGGGGGGGGGGGGGGGGGCCCCCAAAAAAAAAAAACAAAAAAACGGGAAGGGGTTTTCGGAGGCTAGGGGCCGGCTGAATTCACGGGGGGTTCTTTTTGGGTACTGGGGTGGAGGGGAACGGGAGCGCGCTTTT